>CABHPP010131749.1:0-58608 GCA_902168425.1 Peromyscus attwateri | reverse complement strand
TGTAGCGAGCTCCTCCTCTTCTGTCTGACCCTGTTGCATCACCCTTGAAAAGATGTAAGCCCTTCACCCGAGGCTCGCCCTCCTTTCGGACCTCCCTCCTTTCTCTTTCCGCCGCTTTCTCCTCATTACACAGACTAATTGGAGAAAGGTCGGCGGAGTTGGGGATAAAGTTTCAGCAACCTTCCCTTTAAGATGCCATGGAAGTTTTTTGACAGTCACTGTCCACTTGGGCTTTGTAGCCTTCTGTTAAGCCGTTCTGTGGCTCGGTATTTGGGGCAGGAGGGATTGACTAGCAAGACTACTTTCAGCTGTATCTGAAGGACTCCTTCCTGGTCTCTACGTGATGATGCAACTTGTTCGAACTTGAACTGGTGGCTGCAAAACATTGGGAGCTAGCTTTGCGGTTTGTTTTCTTTGCTTTTTCTAACCTGGGGTTGGTGATGGTTGTTAATTTAGGTGGTGTCAGTACCACTAGTGATGCAGTTTGTCTGCACAGTGGACAGTGGTTTTAAAGAGGGGTGTGTGTGTGTGTGTGTGTGTGTTTTGCGTGTGTTGCCAGTCAACATGGAACACCCGGGCTTGTGCTGATGTAGCCTTTCAGTCCTTCTCCTTGTATTTAGCAAATGGTGTGTGAGACTGTTCCTGACATGGTGTTCCCCTTTTCCTGACCGACATGGCATGTGTGATCTCAGACTTTATCAGCTAGATTCAGATCTGTCTTTTGGTTAGCTCTGTTACACACGCCTGAGCTCAAGGGCTCCTCCTAGAGCCTGAGCACTTCCTCATCGACTTTGACGATCTGAGGATGGTGTTAGTATATACTGAAAGATGGTTGTAGGCTGCTGTGGGGGCACCTGCCTGCAATCCTGGCGTTTTGGAGGCGGAGGTAGGAGTGGGATTTTGAGGCCAGCCTGGAGAACGCAGAGCTCCAAGCCCACTTGGACTACGTGTTGAGCCGGTCTAAAGAAGTTAGTGAGAAGACTACAGTGAATTGTTATATGTAAAGACTTATGACAGAGCCTCACACGTAGTAAGTGCTCAGGAGGACGCAGGATATTTTTATTTTGGGGTCATAACTTGAGTGACAGTTTAGTACCATTCATAGACCTGACTAGAAAAGTTCATATATACTGACAGTTTTAAAAAATGATCGTCATTATTGGGTATGTGTGTGTGTTGTGGGTGTTTGGGGAGGTGCAGGAATGCCACAGTGTGCATGTGGAAGTTGCAGGACAACTTTGGGGAGTCACTTCTCATTTCACATTCACGTGGATTCTGTGAATCAAGCTCAGGTCATCAGGCTTGTATGGCAAATGCTTTACCTGCTGAGCTATGTTGTTGACCTTTTTTCTCTCTTGGTGTGTCTGTCTGTCTTTCTCTTGAGACAGTGCCTCATTTTGTAGCCCAAGGTAGCCTGGAGTGGGTTTCCTGCCTTAGCCTCCAAGTGCTGGAATAATTGACATTTGCCATTGTAGAAGTTCTTGTGGGAGTTGTGAATGCCTAATGCATGTATCTGAATCTCTCAAAGCATTCTGGAATAAGTGAATAATTCTTAATGTAGTCCAGCCCCTCTTCTCTGCCCTGCCCTGCCCTCCCCTCCCCTCCCTTTCTCTCCCCTCCCCTCCCTTTCTCTCCCCTCTTCTTCCTTTTCCTTCTGTCTCTTTGTTTTGAGACAAGGTTTCAGTATGTAGTCCAGGCTGTTCTGAAACTTCATATGTACACCAGGCTGACCTCAAACTCATAGAGATCCTCCTGCCTCTGCTTCCCAATTGCTGGGGTTAAAGGCATATATCACCATGCCTGACTTCAACCCCTCACTTTTGACTGAGGAAGCAAGAAGCCCAGCAAAGGATGAGTGACTTGTCCAGAAGATAAAGGGGTGTGGCAGAACCCGCTTCCCAACTCGGGCATATTCCCCATAGTACACACACATTCTATGCACTTTTCCTATAGTGCACACATGTTTCATACACCTTCTGTGAATATCAATTTTAATGATACATGCTGAAGCCTTTGTGCCCCACCCCACCCCCCAGGCATGGTGTCATGTAACTCAAGCTGACAACTGACTCAGTATTCCCTGACATGGTTGGTGAGTCCTGGGAGAAGAAAGCCTTTTTTTGCTTTAAATAAAGTAGAAATAGTATGCTGGACATGGAGGGCCATTTCTGATTTCCTGGGTGTGGGTCTGGGAGGAGGAAGAGGTTACTTAAAGCTGCAACTTCAGGTGCCCCCTGCAGAGGAATAGGCTGTAGGTCTGGTTGGAAAGGCCAGATTCCCAGGGCCTTTCTTTATTTTGGACTCACTATTTAATCATGTATGCCATGGATGGTATTGTATCCACTCCCACAGCAGGGGAGGAGCTGTGGCCCTGTGGTTTGTGGAACCTGATTGGGAAGGAAAGCTGGGGAGGTTTGCAGAGTTCCTCTGTTAACTGTGGCAGGTGTCTGGCAGGGCCATTTGACTTCAGGGACCGTGTCCTAGAGCAGAGAGGACAGACCAGTGATGAGAAAGTGCATTCTGGTAATTTTATTAATTTCAGCTATTTATTTTAAATGCTTTCTCTATGCTAGATATTGATCTGGGCACTGGAAAGGCAGCGGGGATTAAATGTCTCAGGAATTTCACCCATGGTTTGGGTGACCATTGTCTACTCTGCAGAAATTTAATACACCATTAAATGTTCATTGAAATGGATCCATGAAAAGAGCTTTACTTAGCAATGGGAAGTAATATGATTTCCTTTAAAAATAGTCAGAATTAGCTGTGTGTGGTGGTGCAGTCCTGTAATCCCAGCACTTGGGAGATTGTGGCAGGAAGGTCTTAAATTTGAGGCCAGCCTGGACCATTAGTGGGACCCTGTTTTA
This sequence comes from Peromyscus attwateri, assembly GCA_902168425.1. Lineage (NCBI taxonomy): Eukaryota > Metazoa > Chordata > Mammalia > Rodentia > Cricetidae > Peromyscus > Peromyscus attwateri. Next base: position 55,741 of record CABHPP010131749.1, on the reverse strand, counting down.
TAAATAAATGCTGAAATAGATTTTCACTAAATTAGGTTTTTAGTGGTTTTTGTTTGTCTCCTTTTCTTTTTTTTCTCTCCCGCTCTTCTTGAGAACCCTGCCTGTCTGTTTCAGCCTTCGAAGTATTGGTATTGTTGGTGTAATGCCACTGTCTGGATTTTTCTTCTTGCCTGATCACCTCAACTAATGATCTTGGATTGTACAAGTAAGAAGGTATGATAGGATGTGAAGTCAGTCAGGGGACTCTGTTGATGGGGAGAGCATAGGCTTTGGATCCAGACAAAACAGATTCGTCTTCTAACTCTGCCATTGTTGACCAGGGCAGTCTTCCCCAGCTGAGCTGTCGTTGGGGGTAAGTGATAAGAACAGGGAAGAGGGCTGGAGAGATGGCTCAGATGTTAAGAGCACTGACTGCTCTTCCAGAGGTCCTGAGTTCAGTTCCCAGCAACCACATGGTGGCTCACAACCATCTGTAATGAGATCTGGTGCCCTCTTCTGGCCTGCAGGGACACATGCAGGCAGAACACTGTCTACATAATAAATAAATAAATCTTAAAAAAAAAGAATAGGAAAGAGTAATAGGGGCTAGCAGAATGTTTTTGAGGATTGGGAATATGGTATTTGTTACAGTGCTTGACATATAAATAGTGTTTAATAAAGAGTAGTTGTAAAATATGGCCAGAGGTGTTAGGGATAGGGTCATAGTATGGATGGTAGAACACTAGCCGCCTGTTTCAGAAACCCATTGGAAATCTTAGTTATTTACAAATTTTTTTTTTTTTTTTTTTTTTTTGTTTTTTGAGACAGGGTTTCTCTGTGTAGTTTTGGTGCCTGTCCTGGATCTCACTATGTAGACCAGGCTGGCCTCGAACTCGCAGAGATCTGCGAGCCTCTGCCTTCTGAGTGCTGGGATTAAAGGCGTGTGCTACCACCGCCCAGCTACTCATTTACTCTTAAGTGACTGTAGAAAATGTCAACCTGAGTTTTTTATAAACATAGGTGATGGACCTCAGAGGCGTGGGAAGGTTCAGAATTCCTTTTGGAGAGCAAGAGAGCCTGACCGAGTTGAGCTGTTGCAGTTCTTGACGGGGCCTCCTGGTGCTCCAGAGTGTCAAAGCACTGGAAAGATCTTGGAGATCACCAGGTCACCCCACCCCACCACCATGGGCCGTGCAGGCCTCAGCTCTCAGAGGCTTACTGTCAGGGCCTTTGGGTGGAAATCTGTAGGACCAATCTCAACTTGTAGGTTAAGTTCCTCCCTTTGTGCTACACTTGTTTTTTGTTTGTTTGTTTTTGTTTTTTCAAGATAGGGTTTCTCTGTGTAGTAGCCTTGGCTGTCCTGGAACTCACTCTGTAGACCAGGCTGGCCTTGAACTCACAGAGAATCATCTCCTCAGCCTCCTGAGTTTTGGGATTAAAGACTTGTACCACTGCTAGACTAGTTATTAACACCATCGCTTCTCTAGTAATTATTCTGTCTGTTTTCTAGTAACACTCAAACCCTGTTCCTGTTTCCTTTCTCATTTTCTAATGTTGCTTTAGAATAAACCTCTTGTATTAACTCAGCAAACATTTAGTGATGGCCGTCTCTACTAACAAGCATCTACAGTCTTGTGATAACTGAGATTATTACTGGAGGCGGAAGCTTGCGTTGTAGATGAAGAATTGCAGCGGAAGGGTTAAGGAACTTGCCCAGAATCACAGCTAGTAAGTGACGGAAGGAGATTCAAGTGCAGGCTGCATTCTGGAGCTGCCCTTTAACCTCTGCTGCCAAAATGCTCTGCATCTATTGCATGTTTCAGACAGAACATGGCCCCCACTTGAAGCACCTGGTGGAGAAACAATATTCCCAGCACTGGAGGCTTCCTACACCACCCATGCCTTCTTTCAGTAATTACCCCTCCATCAAAATGGAACCACTGTCTTGTTTTATATAAATGTTATTGCACAGTGTATGTACCAGCCAGGGCTACGCAAAAAAAAAAAAAAAGAAAAAAAAGAAAAAAAAAAAAGAAAAAAGAAACAAACAAACCCAAAACAAACAAACAAAATCTTTAGATTCATATTCTGTTTTGGTTTGTGCTGGGATAGAACTCAGGGCTTTGTGTGCTTGAGACAAGTGCTCTGACACTGAGCTGTATCCCCAGCCCCCAAATTTTTCATTTTTGAGACAGAGTCTCTGCAGTCTTCTTGCCTCAGTCTCACAAGGACTGGGATTACAGGTGTGCACCACTAGTGGCTCTCCCACTTCCCACCCTGTGGTCCTAGAGATTGAGCCCAGTGCCTGTGCATGGACCGTAAACACTACCCATGGTGTGTATTTATTCACATACGTATTTTAAGCATTTTATTTATGGCATGTGTATGTGTTACAGGTTTACACTACTCTATATGGCTTCTGTTTGGCTTAAACATTTTTTGTGTCTTGTATATGTGTGTGCATGTGTTCATACATCGTTTCTCAGTAGCTGTCTATCAGTTACCTCCTTGGGACCTGGAACTCACTGATTAAGGCAAGGCTAGCTGGCAGCGAACTCCTGAGGTCCTCCTATCTCTGTCTGCCTAGAGCTAGGACCAGAAACTTACACCCCCACAGCCAACTTCTTGTGTGGGTGTTGAGGACTGCATCAGGTCCTCGTGCTGGCACGGCAAGTGTTTTACCATTGAGCCAGCTCCCTAGCCCTCGTCTAGCTGTTCAGGGCATGATCATGCTGCATCGTGTTGACCTCATTATTGTAGGCTATTCTGTTAATGGGACTATAACTCAATTTCCTTATACTTGCTGTTGGTGAATATTATGTGTTTTCTCAGAGCCATTATAAATAATAGTGTGATACTAGGAATGTTCTAGAACATGTTTATTTAGTGACAAATGTATACATACCTGTTGGGAGTCTCTTTAAGACCAGGGCTTGGGATTTTTTTGGGTTGTAGAATGTGTGGGTTTTCATGAATACAGTCCTACATGGTGTGCTAATTGGCATGTCTGCTACCGGAGTGTGTGGGAACTTTGATTTATGTCCTTTTCATTGCCGCCATTCTGGAAGATGCATATAATTTTATTTTAAAAAGGTAGATGTGGTAGCGCCCAACAGTTAGGAGGCTGAAGCAGGAGGATTGCCTACAAGTTCAAGGACAGGCTGGGTTATAGTGTGGGGCCTTGTCTCAAAACCCACAGGAAACAATAAGTTTAAAAAAACCCTTTCTTGTGGTAAACCAGTGAACATTTTGTTTTGCTGTCTGCTCAGTCTGTTTGTGATGCGAAGGATTGAACCCATGGCTTTGCACTGCTTTGTGGGGGTATTGTGTTCCCCAAAATATTGTGCACGCTAATAAACTTATCTGGGGTCAGAGACAGAACAGCCACAATGTTAAACATGAGGATAGGCAGTGGTAGCACACGCCTTTAATCCTAGCATTCCAGAGACAGAAATCCCTCTGGATCTCTGTGAGTTCAAGGCCACATTGGAAACAGCCAAGCATGGTGACACACGCCTTTAATCCCAGAAAGCCAGCCTTTAATCCCAGGGAGTGGTGGTAGAGAGCAGAAAGGTATATAAGGTGTGAAGAAACTCGAGGCAATTTGGCCTGGGTAGGCATTTGCCCTGGAGAAGCATTTGGCTTGGTTAAGCATTCAGGCTTCTAGCAGCAGTTCAGCTGAGAGTCATTCGGATATGACATAGAGGCTTCCAGTCTGAGGAAGCAAGACCAGCTGAGGATCCGGCGAGGTGAGATAGCTGTGGCTTATTCTGTGTCCCTGACCTTCCAGTGTTCCCCCCAATAACTGGCCTCAGGTTTGATTTTTTTTTTTTTTCGAGACAGGGTTTCTCTGTGTAGCTTTGGCCTTTCCTGGAGCTCACTTGGTAGCCCAGGCTGGCCTCGAACTCACAGAGATCCGCCTGCCTCTGCCTTCCGAGTGCTGGGATTAAAGGAGTGCGCCACCACCGCCCGGCTCAGGTTTGATTTTATTAATAAGATTCTTTAAGATTTCTGCTACACTGCTTAGCACATACTGTCACTGAGCTGAGCTCCCTGGTCTGTTCAGTTTTCAGATTCTGATGTCCTAATCTTGAGAACTTATAATGTCATTGGAGAATAATGGTCAAATTACAAAGGGACAGTGGAGATAAGGATGTTTCTGGCCATCACACAAAACGTGTCAGAATAAATGAGTAAAGGTGTTGTTCTCTAAGTATTTGGTCATTCTGCTCTGTAATCTTAGCAGCCCATTGACATATCATTTCATTTTTCCTACAGAAATAGAAATTTGAATTGCATAGCTTTCCTACAACTTTTTAAGACAGGGTCTCGCCAGCAGTGGTGGTGCACGCCTTTAATCCCAGCACTCAGGAGGCAGAGGCAGGTGGATCTCCGTGAGTTCGAGGCCAGCCTGGTCTACAGAGTGAGTTCCAGGAAAGGCAGGGCTACACAGAGAAACCCTGTCTCGAAAAAACAAAAAAAAAAAAAGACAGGGTCTCTCTGTCTTACATTTGTGTGTGTGTGTGTGTGTGTGTGTGTGTGTGTGTGTGTGTGCGCGCGCCACAAAATTGCAGTCCTTCTGCCTGTATTTCTTGAGTGGTAGGATTTCAGGGGTGAGTCACTATGCCTGGCAAAAAGTCACTTGGTAGCCCAGGCTGGCCTCGAACTCACAGAGATCCGCCTGGCTCTACCTCCCAAGTGCTGGGATTAAAGGTGTGCGCCACCACCTCCTGGCCATGGACTCTTTCTGGTAACATTTTTTTAGAAGCAGAAAATTTGGGGCTGGAGATGACTTAACAGTTAAGAGCAATTATTGTTCCTGCCAAGGACCTGGGTTTAGTTACTGGCACCCATGTAGTGTTGATAAACATCCATAACTGCAGTTTCAGTGTCCTCTTCTGAGGGCACTAGGCATACAATTGGTACATAGACATACATCTAGCAAAACACTCAAACACATGGAGTAAAATAAATCTGAAAAAATTTTAAAGAAAATTTGGGGGCTGAGTGTCTATCAGAGCAGCTTAGTGGTCTATCACATGCAAGTGCCTGCTGTGTCTATCACATGCAAGGGCCTGCTGTGTCTGTCACATGCAAGGGCCTGCTGTGGCCCCAGTGGCACAGACACAGATGGATCTAAACAGTGAGAAGCACTTGCTTTGAGAGATCTGTTGAGAGCATGTTGGTGTAGCCGAAAGAGCTAGGACTCAGTTTCTGTGAGTTTAAAAGCTCTATGCTTAGCAAGCAGTTTAGCTTCTTGAACTTTTAGTTTTCTCATCTATAAAATACACACATGTTGTTTTGCACTTGGCTCTTCTCCACAGGTGCCAGGCATTAAATCTGGGCATTGTACAGGCTAGATGAGTGCCCCACAACCAAGCTGCATGGCCAGCCTACATAGTGTTTGTTTGTTGAAACATAACCTTACTGTGTAGCCCTTGAATTTACAATTCTCCTGCCTTAGCCTCCCTAGTGCTGAGATTATACGTGTTCACTACCATGCTAGGGTAGGAATTACATTTTAAAAATAACATGCATGCTTCACTGTCATCTTTGCATGGAGGTTGGGGGTGGGGCTTGCTGTTCTTCTCTGAAGCATTCCAGCATTTGTAGTGCAAAGCAGGCGGATCTACAGAGTGAGTTCCAGGACAACCGGGGGTACGCAGAGAAACCCTGTCTGAAGAAACAAAAATAAATAAATAACATAAAACCAATACATTCATTGTAGAGGTGTGTGTGCCCGCATGTGTGGAGATCAGAGGACAAATCTGTAGACTCAGTTTTCTCCTTGTGGATTCTGAGTACCAAACTCGGGTCATCAACCTTGTGTGGCAAGTATTTTACCTGCTGAACCATTTCTCCTGCTTCAATTACTTTTTTTTTTTCATTTTTCATATTCCTGTTTGTGTTGTACACGTATACATGCATGATTTTGCATAAGTGTGGGTATGGGTTCGTGTGTATGTATGTGGAGGCTCAATGTTGATATTGGGAGTCATCCTCCATTGTTCTCCAGACTTAACTCATTGAGGCAGAATATCTCAGTCAAAGCCAGGACCCCCAGTATGACTAACCTCAGTGGCCAGCTTGTTCTGAGGTTCCCCTGTTTATACCTTCTGAGACTGGAATTACAGAAAGGCTGTCACTCTGACTGGCATTTACATGGGTTTGGGGGGCGGGATCTGAACTCTGGTTGTTAGGCTTGTATGGTAAGAACTTTAACCACTGAGCAATTTCCTTAGCCTCTAATATTACATTTCTAGACATTTACTGCAGAATGGGGATACATGCTTGGGTTTAAAGAAGGAAGGAAGCATCCTCTCATGACATGGGGAGACTGGGACCTTAGTATAGGTGTGTCTTAGTTACTGTCCTGTTGCTGTGAAGACACCGTGACTAAGACAACTCTTATAAAAGAACACATTTAATCAGAGGGTTAGACAGTGATCCATTGTGGGAAGCAGACAGGCACAGTGCTGGAGCAGTAAATGAGAGCTTTGCATCCTGATTCACAGGCAGAGAGAGAGAGAGAGAGAGAGAGAGAGAGCGCGAGAGCCTGGTGTGGACTTTTGAAACCTCAAAGCCCATTCCCCAGAGACATACCTACTCTAACAAGAACACACCTCTTAATTGTTCCCAAACAGTGTATTAGCTAGGGACCAAACATTCATACATATGAGCCTATAGGGGCCATTTTCATTCAGATCACCACCAGGTGAAGTAGCCAGAGTGTGTACACTGGATTAATCCCTAAGAGAATTTACTTAAGCATTAGAGGGCATTTAGTTATCTTCACTTTATAGAATAATCAGTATGATTTTAATCACAACCCAGCTCTCTCTGCCAGCTGGTAGTGGCCTCCGCAGCAGAAGGGACTGTGCCTCTTGGCCAGTAAGATGGCTTAGTAGATAAAGGTTCTTGCCAGCAAGCCTGAGGAGCTGGGTTTGGTAGAAGGAGAGAACAGCTGCAGGTTGTTTTTCCCTTTCACACTCATGCTGTCTGTGTGTGCCACACACTGTACACACACATGCAGTCACAATGTCACTGCAGTAAAAATAAAAGGTAAAAAACCAGACTAGAGTCTGAGCAGTGGTCCATGTAGATAGGTATAGGGAGAAGATGGATGGAGTGAGAATCATAGTAGTGTTTGTTTTTTTGTAAGACAGTGTCTCCCTAGGTAGCCCAGGTTGTCTTGAACGCACAATCCTGCCTTAGCATCTCCAAGTGTGCTTGAGTGCACTGCTGGAACTCAGGAAAACTTAGCTCTTGGGGAAGGGATTTCTACCTCTGGATCTCTGTGAGTTCAAGGCCACATTGGAAATGGCCAGGCATGGTGACACATGCCTTTAATCCCAAAAAACAAGCCTTTAATCCCAGGGAGTGGTGGTAGAAAGCAGAAAGGTATATAAGGCGTGAGGACCAGAAACTAGAAGCATTTGGCTGGTTAAGCATTCAGGCTTTCGAGCAGCAGTTCAGCTGAGATTCATTCTGGATGAGGACTGAGAAGATTCCAGTCTGAGGAAACAGGATCAGCTGATAAATTGGCCAGGTGAGGTTAGCTGTGGCTTGGTCTGTCTCTCTGACCTTCCAGCATTCACCCCAATAACTGGCCTCAGGTTTGATCTTATTAATAAGAACTTTTAAGATTCTTGCTACAACACAATGATCTAAAGGATCTTACTCCAAGACAGGAAAGAAAGCAGCCTTTCTATCTTCTTCCTCCTCTAACTCCCCCAGTGTCCTTAACCCAGAGCCAGACCTCACTGTGTAAGTGTGCCACATAAAAACCACATACACTTATCCACTGTGGGTTTTGGGGGTGAATTTAGGAAACGTCCAGCATTGGAATACTATTTACTAAACCATGGGCTCCAAATTTCAAACTTACAAATGAAAATTGCAGGGGCTGAGTTGGCTGAGCAATTAAGAGCACTGGCTGCTCTTGAAGAGGACCTGGGTTCAATTCCCAGCACTGACACAGCAGCTCACAACTGCCTGTTACTCCAGTTCCAGGTTATCTGATGCCTTCTTCTGGTCTCCACAGGCACTACAATGTATGTAGTGCACAGACATACAAATAGGCAAAACATACATACACATAAAAATTTTTAAATTAACTTCTAGAAAGAAATTAAAATTAGAAACATCACACTTCCATTCAAACTTATAAATATTAGTATCTCACTATCAATGTCCACCAAAACTTTTTTAAAATTAGATTTATTTTATGAGTAAAAGTGCTTTGCCTATGTGTACATATGTGCACCATGTGTGTGCAGTGTCCACAGAGGTCAGAAGAGTGCACTGGATCCCCTGGAGCTAGAGTTTCAGACGATTATGAACTGTCATGTGGGTGCAGGGAACTGAACCCAGATCCTGTGGGAGTTTTAAAAACTCAAGAGTTTTTAACCACTACAGCATCTCTCCAGCACCCTTCAAAACTTTTTATTTTAATTATGGTCAGGCAGCCAAATTATATATAACCAAGGTACTATTAGAAAAGACTGAGATACATGTAAAAAGATTACTGAAGTAGGCAAATGAAACAGAGCCAATCCTAGCTGGTACCTGTTTTACTGGAAAGATGATAAACTTCATGCCCTTCACCTAAATAGCTAACATATTATTTTTAAACATTAATTCTCCCCCTTTACATTCAATACTGATTGATAAAATGGAAAATATTCTTTAGTATTTGTTACTAGCACTAGTAACAAAAGTACTTGCCTTCAACACACAGATAAAGGACTCCCTGATACCCTGGCTGAGCTAGGATTAAAGGTGTGAGTGCCACCATTTTCTAGCCTCTGTATCTAGTGGCTGTTCTGTCTCTGACCCCAGATAAGTCTATTAGGGTGCACAATATTTTGGGGAACACAGTAACACCACATTGTGTCTCAGCAAGAGTTGTTTGGGTGGTCATCTTGATGGAGGAGTGTGCAAGTGCTTATTTGGGGGAAGATGCTGATGTGTTGTTATATAAAGAATCTGATACCAGGAAGTGTTCTCTAAAGCCAGGCAAGGTGGCTTTCACTTGTAACCAGGTACTGGGAAGCTGAACTGGAGAATTGTGGTCAGCCTGTGACCTGTGAACTACAGAGTGAGACCTTGTCTAAAGAAAAAGGTTAACAAGTTTGAGCCTGTGTAATTCTAACACTCAGAAGGTAGAGGCATGAAGATTGAGAAATTGAGGCTAGCCTTGACTACATAGTGAGTTTGAGGTCAGCCTAGGCCAGCTGTAAGAGGCTAGTCTCTTACCTAAGAGTCTGATAATATATAAATATTAATTATACTATTTAAAAATAAAAGCAAGTTTAAAAAAAACGGGAAATTACAGTTTATGTGTCTGTCTAGATATATAATCCTGTATAGTGGAAACTATCATTTTCCTTATTTTATTTTATTTATTTTGGTTTTTTGAGGCAGCATTTCTCTGTGTAGCCCTGGCTATCCTGGAACTCCCTCTATAGACCAGGCTGGCCTCGAACTCACAGAGATCCACCTGCCTCTGCCTCCTAAGTGCTGGGATCAAAGGTGTGCGCCACCACCGCCCGGCTATCGTGTTCTTTATGTGTGTGTTGCTAGGGGGAGGGATGGGTGTGCATGGTCATCATGTGCATGTGGAGGCTAGAGGTTAGTACTGGGTGTCTTCCTCTGTAGCTCTGCCATTTTATTTGTTTTTAGGAAGGGGTCTCTTACTGAACCCGTTTGTATACTGTCTGTCCAGCAAGCCCCCAGGACCCCCTCCCCCAAAGTGCTGGGAGTACAGTGCCTCGCTTTTATGTGGGCGCTGGGAAACCCAAACTTGTGCTCTTACACTTGAACAGCAAGAACTTTACCAACTGAGCCTCCTCCTTGAGCAAATTTATAACACACCAAATTCATGACTTTAATAAAATGCTTTCTGTGTTGTGACATTAGGCATAGGGAGATTTGTTACATAGCAGCAGATGATAAAACAAGACAGAAAAGTATTTGAAATAATGGCAATGAGAATATGGCTCAGTTGGTAGAGTTCTTGCCTAGCATACATGAAGCTCTGAGCCCCATCCTTAGCACACCATAGGGAGTGTAGCGCATGTCTGTAATCCTAGCATTCAAGGAAAGAGCCCCACAAATGCGTGGTTGGGGTTAGAGAGATGACTTAGCAGTTAAAGAGCACCGGCTGCCTTTCCAGAAGGCCAGGGTTCAATTCCTAGCACCCACATGATGGCTCACAACCATCTGTAACTCCAGTTCCAGGAGATCTGAAACCCTCTTTTGATCTCATTGGGTACCAGGCATGCATGGTGGTACACAGACATACATGCAGGTGAAACACATATACATATGAAATAAAAATAAATCGATCTTGCCGGGCGTTGGTGGCGCACGCCTTTAATCCCAGCACTCGGGAGGCAGAGCCAGGCGGATCTCTGTGAGTTCGAGGCCAGCCTGGGCTACCAAGTGAGCTCCAGGAAAGGCGCAAAGCTACACAGAGAAACCCTGTCTCGAAAAACCAATAAAAAAAAAATAAAATAAATCGATCTTGAGAGAAAGAGAGAGAGAGATTGAGATTGATTGATTGGCATGGTGGTACACACCTTTAATCCCAGCTTTCAAGAGGCAGAGACAGGTAGATCTCTATTAGTTTGAGGCCAGCCTGGTCTACAGAGTGAGTTCCACGACAACCAGGGTTACAGAATGAGACTTTGTCTCAAAGAAAACAAAAGCTAAGCAAACAACAACAACAGCAACAACAACAACAAAACCCCAAAACCCCAAGGATATCTTTTACTGTACAGAGAGTTCAAAACCAGTCTAGGATACATGAGATCTTATTTCAGAAACATCAGAAAGCTAACAGCAAAATAATAAACAGACAACCAAATTTAAGTATAGGCAAAGGATGTAGATAGGCATGGAGAAGACATGCATATGGCCAACTGGCACATGAAAGAATGCCGTCAAGAAGTGCAGGTAAGAGCTGTGAAGACAGACACTTGACCCGCAGGATGACTGCAGTGAAGAAGGTGATGACCAGTGCCAGTGAGGACTTCAGACTGCTGACGGAACACAAGCGTGTTCCTCTATGGTATACATTTCGACCCTCTTCCAAAAGCAACACAAAGCACATCACCAGATACAGAGGTTCCACTCCTACATCACAGGAGAAATAAAATCACATGCTCACAACAAAATTTACATGTGCATGTTTACAGTGCCATAATAGCCCCAAAGAGGAAACTCTCAAATGAGTGCCTGTCAGTTGATGATGCCTGTATGGTGGATAAATAAAATGTGACCTGTCTGTCACTGGCACATTGTTAGACCGTAAAGAGGAATGAAGTGATGACAGAGCTGGGAGCTGGCTCAGTGAGTAGAATGCTTGCTTCGAAAGCTTGAGGACCTGAGTTCAGATCCCCAGAAGCCACGTAAAAAGCCAGGCTGGTGTGCATGCCTGTAACCTTGATGGTAAGGTAGGAGGTGGGTCAGGGAGATGCTGGGAAGCTTACTGGCTTGTTGATCTACCCTACCTGGTTTTTGTTTCTTTTTCTTCAAGGTCTGATCATTTATTCGTTACCCTTAAAGACTATTTTTGACTAGACTCAGAAGTAGAAGCTCTCAGCAAGGACAGACATCGTTTCTGGATAATCCTTTCCTGGTGTTTTTCTTTGGCTTCCTTCATTTCCTTGGCCAAAAGTCTAGCATGTTCTGTTCTGTAACCTCCTTGGTTTTTTTTTTTTTTTTTTTTTTTTTTTTTTTTTTTAATGCACTGTACCTTGAGAGAATACATTGATATTTGTGTTATAGGACACATGGAGTAACAGATGCTGAATCTGGGTGCTTTGGTCCTGAGCTTCTCACCTTCTTTGTTTAAGTCAGTGGTTCCCAACCTTCCTAATGCTATGACTCTTTAGTGCAGTTCTCATGTTGTGGTGACCCCAACCATAAAATTATTTCCTTGCTACCTCATAACTGTAATTTTGCTGCTGTTATGAGTTGTAAATATCTGATATGAAGATTATCTGATATTTGACCCCAAAGGGGTCGGGACCCACAAGTTGACAACCACTGGTTTAAGGGCTTTCTGACAACATTGGCCAATATCATCTTGAGAGAGACTAAAAAGCCTTCAGATTTTGCTAGCTCTTTTGGGACCCAGCCGCCAAGCACAGTAGTATCTGCCAGTCCAGGATTCTGCTTCTGTCCTTTGCTTACAATAAGCAAGTTGAAAACACCCAGATTGGCATCCACAATGTATCTGTGAACAGACACATTGAGCTTCCTCTGTCCAGTTTCCCTTGGTCTATAACAAGAACGCCCCCTACGCAACAATTGACATACTCTGCTGTGGCGCTAGATGACCTATGTCATGGGAAAACCTTGTATGTTGTTCCCACTGATTCGGGCCACATAACCCTTGCACTCTTCACCCAGAGCATCAGCAGTGGCCATGAACTTCTCAAAGAAAGTACCAAGTGTGTGTTCATCATTCACTTTAGTGAGTTTTTGACAGACAGTGGCTGGAATGTAGATATTCAGCTTCATCTTGACATGACCAACTACCTAGGAGGTGCTGTGAAAAAGAGCTAACACAAGTGTTGAAATTTCAGGTTAAAGAGTGGAAGGTGCCGGATGTTGTCCTCTGACCGCCACACATCTGTTAACACATACAAATGTGCACACTCTCACATGCAGGTACACACACAGACATAAACATGCAACATATATGTACAGGCACAAAACATTGTGCTAAATAAAAAAATCTGTTACAGAAGAGTGACCGTATATGATTCCTGCTATGTTAAATATTCAAAATAGGCAAAACTATAGAGACACGAAATAAACTGATGGTTGACTAGGACTGCTGTGGGGGAATGGCAATATTGGGAGTGACAGCTAGGGCATGGGTGTTCTTGGAGAGGAGGTCATGAAACTTTTCTAAAGTTGGTTTTACTTATGGTTGCACAACTGATAGATAGTACTAAAGTCACCGACTTGTACACTTTAAATGGATGGATTGTATGGCATGTGGGTTGAGTGTTTATGAAGGTGTTTTCACAGGCAGGTTTTGTTAGATACAGGAAGCTCAGCCAAAGCAGGATAAGGACAAGGAAGACCATTCCTGGTCTGGGGTGTTGTGCTTGCCTTGTGTCCAGGAGGTCTAGAGTTCGTCCTCAGCACTATATCAAGCCTAGTGTGGTGGTGTACAAATGAAATCCCAGCACGTGGGGTGTGGCAGCAGGAGGATCAGCTACATAGCAATCTCAAGGCCAGCCTGGACTATATGAGAAACTACCTCAAACTAATGACAAAATCATTCCTGGAGACATAATGTTCATATTGGTGAAATGAAAGGTAAAAACAAAAGCAGCTGCAGATAAAGTGCTTCCACAGCACGGGTGATTTTACTCCAACAGCAGAAGATGGTGGACGGAACTTTAAACACTGAAAGAAACTCAACAAATTTCATACCCGGCTAAAATGTCCTTTAAAAGTATGTGGTAGTTTGAATGATGTCCTCCATAAGTCTTGGGCATTTGAGTACTTGGTCCCTAGTTGGTGCTGTTTGGGGAGGATTAGGAGGTGTGGCCTTGCTAGAGGAAGTGTGTCACTGGGGCAAGCTTTGAGGTTTCAGAAGACTCATGCCATTTCAAGTTAGTCTCTGCTCGCTGCCCGTGGCTTGAGATGGGAGGATCTGAGCTGCTGCTCCAGCTGATCCGTTGTGGACTCTAACCCTCGAGCTGTAAGCCCCCAAATAACCCCGCCTTCTGTAAGTTGCCTTGATCATAGTGTTTTATCCTGGCAATAGAAAAGTAACGGAGGCAAAATACAAGATGAGATAGAGACATTTTTTAGATAACAAAACTGAGGATTCTAACCCCATTACAAGGAATACTTACTAAAGGACGGTCTTCAAATTGAAGAGGAAATGAAAACAGGTAGAAGTTTTGGCCTACAGGAAAGAATGACAATCAGTGGAACTATAAAAGACTGCATAGTTCTCTTACTTCCTTCAAAGACCACACTGGTGACTGTTTTATGATCTAAGCCATATGTAGAGGCTTTATATTTATATAGTATATATACAAATTCCTAGAATACCACACATGACAACTGCAGAATTTTTACTTCAAATGCACAAGAAAAGTCCACCAGGTAGACCGTATCCTGATCAGTAAATTCTTTCAATCATTTTCAAGATATTGAGTAGCTAGAGGGATGACTCTGCAGTTATGAATACTGGCTGTACTTCTGGAGGACCAGGATTTGATTCCTAGCACCCACATGGCTGCTCACATTGTAATTACAGTTCCAGGAGATCTGATAGCCTCTTCTGGCCTCTGTGGGTAGCAGACATTTATGTGATGCACATACATACATGCAACTAAACACCCATACACATAAAAAATAATAAAACAGTTAATGATATGAAAAATGTACTAGGTTCCTTGACCATAGTGGAATTGAATTTGAAAACAATAACTAGAAAAAAGTCTTCAGCATTTGGGGGTTTATTTATTTTATTATTTACATTTTTTGTACAATTATTACCTGAGTGTATGTCTGTGTATCGTGTGCATACAGTGCTGGAGGAGGCCAAAAGAGTGTCAGATCCCCTGGAACTGGAGTTATATACATAGTGAGCGGCCATGTGGGTGTTAGAAATTGAACCTGGATCCCCTGGAAGAGCAGCCAGAGCTCTTAACCTTTGAGCCATCTCTCCAGTCCCATTGGTTTTGGATTTTTGAGACTGGGTCTTGTTATAATTCTTAGTGAAAGAGCAGAGCGCATTTGTGGATCTGGAGCACAGGGAGGAGTTATTGCAAGTTCTGCTGTCTGCGAGTCCAGGGGCAGGGTAGTAGAGTGAGTGGAGTGAATGCTGGGTTCTGTTCCGTTTCTGTGGTGTGCTTAGTTTAACCACCAGCTAGCTATGACTTTTGGGCAACACTTTCTCATTTCTGATGATTTATGTCTTCATTTGCAAATTATAGATTTTTAATTAATGGTTATTAATTAATTAATTCCAAGATGGGGTTTCTCTATGTTGCTGTGGAATGTTCTGTATGGCAAATGTGTTGCTAATAAAGCACTGATTGGCCAGTGGCTAGGCAGGAAGTAGGCGGGACTAACAGAGAGAATTAAAAGAGCAGGAAGGCAGAAGGAGACTGCCAGCCTGCCTGCCAGCCACCGCCAGGACAAGCAGCATGTGAAGATGCCGGTAAGCCACGAGCCATGTGGCAAGGTATAGATTTATAGAAATGGATTAATTTAAAATATAAGGACAGTTAGCAAGAAGCCTGCCACGGCCATACAGTTTATAAGCAATAGAAGTCTCTGTGTTTCCTTGGTTGGGTCTGAGCGGCGGTGGGACTGGCAGGTGAAAGAGATTTGTCCTGACCGTGGGCCAGGCAGGAAAACTCTAGCTACACTATGTAGCCCTGGTTATCCTGGAACTCGCTCTGTAGACTAGACTGGCCTCAAACTCAGAGATTCACCTGCCTCTGCCTCCCCAGTGCTGGGACTAAAGGCGTGGGCCACCATTGCCCAGCTTGAATTAATGGTTATTTAAAATCCTTTTTGGTTGGGCATGTTGGCACATACCTGCCACCCCAGCACTAGGGTATCTGAGGCAGGAGGATCAGGAATTCAAGGCAAGCCTCCCAAGTACTGAGTTCAGGGGCAGCCTGGGCTACTTGAGACCCTGACTTACAGAAAGTTTCTGGCTCTTTGAGTCTGCAGGTTTAAAAACTCTGACTTCCTAACATCATGTTACAGTTTTGCAAAGATGATTGAGAGCCTTTCTCTTGCCTCTTTGGCAGATTGTGTTTCTCTGGCAGAGATGAAGTTGATCAGTGTGTTTTTCCAACTTGATTTCATCTAAGCGTCTGTAGTCAGTAATAGTAACAGATGGCCTGAAAATGTTTCCCCATATACTCGACTGGAACAAATACCAGACTGCCATTAGCCTTTTTAGCCACCATTGGCCTATGAGGCATCCTAGATACTGGGTTCAGTTAGAACACAAATGCTGAATAAAGTCTGTGCCAGGGACTATAGAGGATAGAGATGTACACAGCAAGGTTCTTCTCAAGAACTCAAATTCCTTTTGTTCCTTGAGAGTTTCATCTGGCTTCTGAGGCTGATGTGGGACAGTTGGCTTCGTCATAGCATCAGTCTAATCTAGTTGGACTCCATGATGGACTCAGAGTTTGTGCTGGAATTCCTTGTGTAGTTAATGAGAGGGCCACTTGGACATCTCATAGCATTCAAGGAGCCTCAGTTCAGGAAACCTCTGCCCCTCCCCCATAGCAACTGGCTCCATTGATCACCTTTTAAAACCTATTCTTTATCATTGCTGTAAAATTTAGGAAATACTAGTTCAGGGAATTTTTGTTTGTTTTAAAGATGGTTTCGCTAAGTAGCTCTGGCTGGGCTGGAACTCACTCTGTAGACCAGGCTGCCCTTGAATTCAGAGATCCACCTGCCTCTGCCTCCCAAATTCTGGGATTAAAGGTGCCACCATGACCTACTGAATTTTTACTTGTTTGTAGTCCCAGGGGGTCCGATTGGGGTTTCAAGTGTGTTAGGCATGTGCTTGATTTGTAAGGAACCCTTACTTCCTTTTTGGAGAAGCTTAAGGTAGTATCCTTTTATTATTGATGAAGAAGATGCAGTTATGCATTTTCGTATTGTATTTTGGTCAATGACTGACCAGATATACAGTGTGCTTGCACATGGCTCTACCTAGGTGTGCAGTGTGCTGTTATATCTAGATTCATGTAAGTATGCCCAATGATAATTGCCTAAGGATACTTCACTCAGGCAGTATTCCTGTTGTAAGTGATGCCTACTGTCACAATCATTACTGTCGTAGGGGAAGCCTGTTTGCAGTCCTGGTAATGTACCGAAGACTTTTCTGGTGAGGAGGACCAAGCCTAGGACCTTACACTTGCTAGGCAAACACTGTACCACGGAGTAAATCCCCACCCCCAACTTGAAGAACTTTCAGTAGCAGTGTTCCGCTTTTGATGTTTGATGAATGCTGTTTGCTTTTGTACTTGATCATCCAGCTAGTGCCTGCCTCTTGTGCTCACCAGTCAGCGTCTTGGTGGGTGTAGCTGCTAGGAGGGACATGAATTAGCCCTGGCATTCTCAAGAAGGGCTTTGCTAGTTTCATTTGGGTTAGTGAAGTTCAGAAAGGCTTCTGATGATATTACACTACAACCTTGCATAAAAAGGGTCATGGAAGTCTATTCTACTTACGCAGGTTAAGCGGGCTGTGAGTGACTGCGAAGGGGGACAAACTTACGTTTTCTTTTCTTTGTTTTTAAGACTTGAGTTCTGGGGATTGAACTTGGCCTTCGATATGCCAGGCAAGTTCCATACCGCTAGCTATATCCCCATCTTAGTGTGTTTAGAGTTTATCTTGTCAGAGCATCGGTTGTAAGGTTCATATTCTTCTTTAAAAAACACTTTGGGGTGTGTGTGTGTGTGTGTGTGTGTGTGTGTGTGTATGTATGTATATATATATATACACATATATATGTGTGTGTGTGTGTGTGTGTGTGTGTGTGTGTATGTGTGTGTATATAACTTGTGGGAGTTGGCTCTCCTGTCACTGAGGTTCCATGAGTGTTTTTACCTCTGATCTAGCTCTCCAGTCCTCCTCCTCATTTTCTTCTTTAAAAGATCGTCCCATGTGAGCATGGCGGCACGTACCTGCAATTCTAGGACTCATGCCGTGAAGGCAGCAGGATTGCCAGTTTGAGGCCAGCCTGGGGCCTCCTTATTATAAGGAAGAGCAGTGTTTCTTGCTGGTTCTCATCCTGATTTTGTTTGTACTGAAAGTCAGAGAGTAACTGTATTTGCTACCTGACAACCTGCGCTCCATCTGGAACCCACAAGGGTCCCAACAACTCGCCTTGACATGAGTGCACCTACCATACTCGCACACATACACACAATAAATAAAAAATGTAACGAAAAAAGTGCACATTGTGATTTCTATGGAAAAGGAAAGACACCATTGAGACATAGCTTAGAGAAAGAGAGGGACCTGTGGAGGCAAAGCTCTTAAGTATAAACTTGGATCTAAACTGTTAGCATTTAAGACAAGAATAAACATAAACACAAGAATAGTTAGTGTTGGAGGGCAAAACACATTGCTTATTGTGACAGAAGATAGCAACCCTGAGATGATGCAGTAGCAAGATGAGGTTCATCTGCTTTGTTGTCATACGGAAGAGCAGGCTTAGCTTCGAAGAACTAGGCTTAAGTTGATCCAGCCAAAAAGATGAGAAAGGATTTGGGAGTCGTTAGCTTGCAGAGAAGTTTGTTCAGTCACAGTCACCGCTTGGGAAGAATGTGTAAACTAAGCTTCCGTCTTAGGTGGAATAGCAAATTGAGCAAGCATGGCTGCACATCAGAGGCTGCTGGGATTGTGACAAGAATGTATGTTACAGATTCCGGGAATGGGGAGAAGGGCAGGCTAGGAGCTTCAGTGGTTAGGGAGCAAAAGTGGATGCTCCAGGAAAGGGAGTGAGGATGAGAGCCGAGAGTGTGGACCAGTGAGAAGACTGGCCTGTCATGAGTCTGGAGTTTCCCAGCCTGGATTCTGTTGATGGCATACTCAGAGGTAGCAGTTCTGTTGTGCAGTCCCTTTAGCATTTAGACTCCATGTCTGAATGCGAGTCAGGATCAGTCCCTTTGGGAAGACTACAGGTGTTGGTTTGTTCTCGGATCCTGTCAGTAAGGTAATCAGCTTGTCCCTGTTTCAGAGTCTACAAAGGTATCTGTTGCTATTGTGCTATGAAAAAGTATAATGGTTTGTAGATGTAACCGACCGCCTTATTAAATAAGAAACACAGAGCCAATGTAAAGGTGAAAGCCCAAGAGGTCAGAGCCAGAAGCTTACCCGCTTTCCGCCAGCTAGCTTCTCCCGCCAAGAGAGCTCTCCGAAAAGGGAGTTTCTTCCTGTGCGGTTGATTTATAAGGAGTCCTGTTTCTTCCTTCTCATTGGTTATAAACTAACTACGTGGCTGTCTCGTCACTGCCTCTCTGTCCAGACCTCCCAAGTTTTCTATGGTTGGTATTGAGATCAAGGGCGTGTGTCTCCAATGCTAGCTGTATCCTTGAACACACAGAGATCTACCTAGCTCTGCTTACCAAGTGCTGGGATTAAAGGCGTGCGCCACCACCGCCCTGGCTTTCGCTATGGCTTGCTAATAGCTCTGACCCCTAAGCAACTTTATTTATTAACATACAAATAAAATCACATTTCAGTACAAATAGAATACCACTATAATGGTTTGCTTTACAAGTTGCTGGTCTGTTCCTCCATCCCTACCATGATTTAGACCAGCAGTGCTAAACCTGCTAAACCTGTGGGTTGTGACCCCTTTGTGGGTAGAATGAACCTTTCACGGGACACCTAAGACCATTGGAAAACACAAGTATTTATATTACAATTCATAACAGTAGCAAAATTATGAAGTAGCAATGAAAGTAATTTTATGGTTGGGGGTCACCACAACATGAGGAACTGTATTAAAAGGCTACAGGGTTAGGAAGGTTGAGAACCGCTGCTTTAGACCACCTTTCTCCCAAATCTGTCACGTTTGTTTTGATTCTTCTCTGTGGCCTTGAAAGGCGCTGGAGAAGGCTAGTCTCCGGAGTGGGTTCTCTCTGGCCCCTTTGTAGCTACAGGACCCTTCCAGTTATACTTGCTCTTCTTGAGTTAGTCCACTTTGGTTTTCACTGAATCCTAGGCGTTCCTCTGTTCTTGGGTTTATGGGGTGACTTTTTGTACCCTCTGCTTTGTTCTGTACCCTTGCTGAGAACATTCTTGGCTGTCTTTTCTCACCCATCTGCCTGTTTCCATATACAGACTTAGAAGGACCTGTGAGGAAGCTTCATTTTCTAGTTTTCTTTTTCTTTTTTTCTTTTCTTTTTCTTCTGCTTTTGGTTTTTTGAGACGGGGTTTCTCTGTGTAGCCCTGGCTGCCCAGGAACCTACTCTGTAGATCAGACTGGCCTTGAACTCAGAGATTTGCCTGCCTCTGCCTCCTGAGTTCTCAGATTAAAGGCATGCGCCACCACTGCCTGTTCTACAAAGTGAGTTCCAGGACATCCTGAGCTGTTACACAGAGAAACCTTGTCTCGGAAGAAAAAAAAAAAGTCTCTGGACCAATAGTCAATTCTATTGTGTCACTATTTGATCTGCATGGTCATTGGTTGAGTCTGGTAGTGATTGAATCTAGTAGGTCTTCACTAGTTGAATCTAGTAGGTTGAGAGTTGAATTTAGTAGTCATCACTTACTGATTCTGGAAAGCAATTGGTTTAGTCTCGTGGGTTTTAAGCATCAGGACCTTGCAGAGCATGGTGCCACAGTGAGGGGGGTGGGCCCAGCAGCTCTGTTTTTAGAGGACTTTCCTGTGGGCCTTTCCCCAGACTCCCCACCACACGTCGTCAGTAGGATGGTGACTATCATAGAAGAGTGAGAGGTCTCACCTCATACCTTTTGTGGTGTGGAGATCGTGGGACGATTGACTGTAGTAGTGCCAATTTATCAAGTTGCCCTAGAAACAGTGGTGTTTTCCTATCACTCTTGGCAGGTTCACTAAGAATCTTTCCCCGGACAAGATCAACTTGAGCACCCTGAAAGGGGAGGGTCAGTTGACCAACCTGGAGCTGGATGAAGAGGTTCTGCAGAATGTGCTGGAACTGCCCACCTGGCTAGCCATTACCAGAGTCTACTGTAACAGGGCCTCCATCCGGGTAAGAATGGGGTCCAAGTGCTGTGACTGTCTGGGACGGGAGGCTTGTTTTCTTGAGGACCAGCTGTCACAGACCTGTGTCTTTGCTTTCTTCTTTCAGATCCAGTGGACCAAGTTGAAGACACATCCGATTTGCTTGGTAATGGCCTTTCATACTTGAAAGTAATCGTTTGTCTTTTTTGCTTTTTGAGACACAAGGTCTTTCTAAAATAGCCCTGGCAATTCTAGAACTCACTATGTAGACCAGACTGGCTTCGAACTCATATCTACCTGCCTCTGCCTCCTGAGTGCTGGGATTAAAGGCGTGTGCCACCACTGCCAAGCTTTGTTTGTTTTTTTTTTAATAATGAGTTTTACTTCTCAAACTCTATCTTTACATTTCCTTTGGGATCCAGACAGAAAGAAGTGTGGTTTGTGTTGGCTGTGGGTGGCTATAGCAGTCTGTGCTGTCTTGTTGGAGAGGTGTGGGGTTTGTATGGATGCTTAGTTCTGTATGACTTTTATTCCAGTGTCTAGATAAGGTGGAGGTGGAGATGAAAACCTGTGAAGATCCTCGCCCCCCCAATGGACAGTCTCCCATTGCCCTTGCTTCAGGACAGAGGTTAGTTACTATGAGCCCAGTGAAAGGATTGATTGATTGATTGGTTGGTTGGTTGTCTTTCACTATAGTCCAGGCTGGTTTCAAACTTATGATCCTTCTACTTCAGTCTATGAACACTGGGATTATAAGTGTGCCACACTTTCTTGGCTCAAAATAAAACTTTGATGATTGAAAATTTCAAACACACCTAAAGCAGGTAGGCTAGTATGTCAAATCCCTGTGTTTCAAATATCAAACCTCAACAGTTACCAACGTTTTGCCAGTCTTTTTTCTGTGTGCTCCAGGACCTGAAAGCAAATCCCAGGTGCCATATTGTACCTCCACAGTCTATGTTACTATGTTACTGCAGTATGAACTTGGGGGACACAGAGCTTTGAACGGAGTTACATTCTATTATATGGTATAATACAACCCTCCCCAAACCCCAGAAAGGTCTTACGTAGCCCAGGATGCCTTTGAACTCACTATAGGTAGCTCAGGCTAGCCTTGAACTCCTGATCCTTCTGCCTCCACCTCCCAAGAGCTGGGATTACAGCTGTGCCGGCATGCCCCTTTCCCTCACTTGATTGTCAGTTCCGCTGTGCTCTTAGGCTTTTGTGAATATCCGTTCAGATGTGTTTGTGTGGTGGTGTGCTATTGTTCTCTCGGATGAACACCTAGGGAGGGAAATGTTTGGGTAATAATGGTATGGGGAGTTTTAATTTTGGAAGAAACTGTCAAATTCTTCCCAACAGTTGACCAAATTGTATCTGCTTTTAACATTTTACATACTTTTTTTCATGTCTTATATTCACATTTCTTTTTTGGAGAGGGGTGGGGGTTCTTTTTCCTTTTCTTTTTTCTTTTTTCTTTTTTGGTTTTTCGAGACAGGGTTTCTCTTTGTAGCTTTGCGCCTTTCCTGGAGCTCACTTGGTAGCCCAGGCTGGCCTCGAACTCACAGAGATCCGCCTGGCTCTGCCTCCCGAGTGCTGGGATTAAAGGCGTGCGCCACCAACGCCCGGCTTCTTTTTCCTTTTCTAAAGGAATATAACTTCTCAATTTTTTTTTCTTTTCTGTCTTTCTTTTTTTGAGACATGTTCTCACTGTGTAACTGGCCTGGAACTTGTTGGCCTCAAACTCACAGAGATCTGCCTCTTCTGTCTCTCTAATGCTGGAATTAAAGTTGTGGTCCACCGGCACAGCACTTTTTACTTTTTTAATTTATTTTTTCCTTACAGAAGTATCTGTAGGTGCTGGGCAGATGGGTCAGTGGGTAAAACACATGCTTTGTAAGCATGAGGCCTGGAGTTCGGATCACCAGCACTCATGTAATGCCAGAGGGGTGTGGGAATCCACTTGTAATCTCAGCTCTGGAGGTGGAAAAGAGATCCCCAGAGCAAGCTGGCCTGAAGTTCATGACCATGCCTTTGCTTTTTGAATGCTGAGGTTAGAGGTGTGAGCCACAGCTTTTTTCATTATTATTATGTTAGGGATGAATCCAGGGCTTGTTCCACGGCAGGCAAGCGATTGGCCACTTAGCTGTACTCCAAAGTGTCACTGTAGTTCTGATTTATGTGTAAGGTTTAATGGTGTTTTTCTGTGAACTATGTATACTTTGTTCTATTTTTATTGGGCTCTTGGACCTTTTATTATCCTATGTGACTAAATTGCATATAAATGTGTACTTTTAGCTTTAATTTCTCTCTCTCTCTCTCTCTCTCTCTCTCTCTCTCTCTCTCTCTCTCTGTGTGTGTGTGTGTGTGTGTGTCTTGTTTTTTTGAGACAGGATTTTTCTGTGTAGCCTTGGCTGTCCTGGAACTTGCTCTGTAGAGAAGGCTGGCCTCGAATTCACAGAGATCTGCCTGCCTCTGCCTCCCGAGTGCTGGCATTAAAGGCAGTTGCCACCACCATCTGGCTCTAGATATCTTTTTTGTTTCTTATAATGAGAAATGGTTTCAGAATTGGTTTTAACTCAACAATTCTTTGGCCAAGTCAACAGTGCAGTTTACAACCACACCCCTTATGTGTGGGTTGAGGCCCTTTGATGACTTCTAGTCCTTATAAAAATAAAGAAGACAGAAGAAAAGGAATTCCATTTCAAGAATGTCTGTCTGTTTCATTAGAGTAGGAAGAGGACTTCCTGAAGAGCAGAGGCTGAGAGAGTAGGGGAGGGGTAAGAGAGGTAAGGGGTGTGAAAGTGACCAAAATGCATCATGTACATGGATGAAATGGTCAAAGAATAAATAAAAACAATGTGTTTTTTCACAGCCTGAGGACTTCTAGGCATCTCTCTCTTCTCTCTCTGCCATTTCTGGCTTCTCAGAGGGAAGGAACTCTCTGGCTGTACTAGGCAGGGTGGAGGTGGAAGCATTCTTGAGTAGAGTTGACACTATTAACCCCTGACCTGTCTGTATTTCTTTCTTCTTCCTATTCCCTTTTTAAAGTATTCTGTGTCTTTGAAGATTTTATAGAGACTTAGGGGGCTGGAGAGATGACTCTGAGGTTAAAAGCACTGGCTGCTCTTTTTAGCAGATCTGGGTTTGGTCCTTAACACCCATACAGCAACTGTTACCATCTGTATGTAACTCCAGTTTCAGGGATCCGACTCCCTCTTTTGGACTCCGGGCACTACAAGCATGTGATTATAATAGGCATATATGCAGGTAGTACACTCATACACATAAACAAAAATAAACCCAACCAAGAAGAAGAAAGACAAGTAGTCACATCTGTAGCTGGATCTGCTGTCTTCCGGAGCAGTGCGTGCCTGCAGCCTGCTGGTTCTAACGACCGTCTCCCTCATTGTTTGCAGTGAGTATGGCTTTGCTGAGAAGGTGGTGGAGGGGATGTTCATCATCGTCAATTCCATCACCATCAAGATCCACTCCAAGGCTTTCCATGCTTCTTTTGAATTGTGGCAGCTCCAGGGCTATAGTGTCAACCCCAATTGGCAGCAGAGTGACCTGCGTCTGACCCGCATCACTGATCCCCGTCGAGGAGAGGTGACAGCCTTAGCATTCTGAGGGGAGTGAGTGGAGGGATTTGAAGTAGGAGAAACCCCTGGAGGATGCTATTCCTGGTTGGAGCTGTCCCCACTCTTGGGAAAGCTGGGATCCTTTCTGACCAGTGTTAGTGCTTAGTCACAGATCTGGACCCACTGCCTTCAGTTAGGATGCTGGCTGAGAGTGTCCCTCCCCTCGGTTCTTTCGTCTCTTGGTTCATCTCATCCATAGAATCAAGGGATTTTGTTTTCTCTCCTTCCAGGTTTTAACATTTAAGGAAATAACTTGGCAGACACTTCGAATTGAGGCAGATGCCACGGATAATGGTGATCAGGACCCAGTTACCACTCCACTGAGGCTCATCACCAACCAAGGCCGGATCCAAATAGCCCTCAAGAGAAGAGTGAGTGTGTGCTCCCCGTGCCAAGAATACTTCTGCAAGTTGATATTCTCCTCTGTCCACGTTGTTGGCCCCACCAGCATGAGAGAAGCTTTTTTTCATCGTTTTGGTACTTTTAGAAACCACAGTTTCTCCCCGTATTTATTATGTACACATTGGCCTAAGTATCTCGAGGTTGACTGGTGCTTTTTCTTAATCAAGTAAACCTGAGTTATTTTGTAATAAGTAGGCTTTCCAAAGTGCTTGATGATTCTTTTTTTTACCTCTTGGAAGGTAAAAAGCTACCTTCGAAAACAAGGCCACAGTCACTTTAAGGCCTTGGAGGATACAAGGTGCTAAACTGTGTTCTCTGTGGCCCCCCAGACCAAAGATTGCAATGTGGTGGCCTCCAAGTTGACGTTCCTGCTGGATGACCTGCTCTGGGTGCTGACTGACTCACAGCTCAAGGCAATGATGAAGTATGCTGAGTCGCTGAGTGAGGCCATGGAGAAGTCAGCCCAGCAGAGAAAGAGCCTGGCTCCTGAGCCTGTGCAGGTTAGAGATGACTGGACATCTTGTGGGCTGGGGAGGCAGTTGGCCAGCCCTGATTTGTGCTGGTGTGGGGGACTGAAGGCTTATTGGCTTGCTTCCGGAGTTCCCCAGTTGTGGTGTTGCTTGTTCCTGTCCTCTTTGATTTGCTGTGTTCACTGGCTTCCTCCCACATATCAGATGGAACTGGTCTCCAAAGAAAGGAGGCGGTGTGAGCCTTTCATTTCTGCCCCTGGGACTTGCTCTGTCTTGGAGAATAGACAGTAGACAAGTTGTTAGTTCGTGGTTTGCCGGGTGCTGTAACAGGCAGACCCTGTGCTGCAGGAGCATGGAGAAGGGGCACTGCCCATCCAGCACAGCAGTGCCCCTAGGGAGGACATTCTTGAGACAACTGGGCTCAGCCCAGTCCTGGTGGGTGAGAACTTGCAGGGCAGCTCAAACCTGAGGACACACTGGGACAGTTACTTGTCATAGATGGGCTTTTTGGAGTTTGGGTTGCTTCCTCGGGTAGTGTTGAGTGAGTCTAGCCAGAAGTTAGGAGACAGAAGGGATGCTGTTAAATTGTGGTTTGATTCATGTGGACTTAAGCTTCAGGAAGCATCAGAAGTAGCCTCTCAGCATGGACTTGATGTCTGTCTGTCTGTCTGTCTTTCTAAATAAATAATTTATTTTTATTTTGTGTGCCTTGGTGTTTTGCCTGTATGTATGCCTGTGTGAGGTGTTTGAAGCCCTGGAACTGGAGTTACAGACAGTTGTGAGCCACCATGTGGGTGCTGGGAATCGAACCTGGGTCCACTGGAAGAGCAGCCAGTGCTCTCAAACCCCGAGCCGTCTCTCCAGCCCCTGGTGTTTTCCTCTCTGTCCCATGTAGATCACTCCGCCTGCTCCCACTGCCCAGCAGACCTGGGCCCAGGCATTCGGTGGCAGCCAGGGCAACAGCAGCAGCAGCAGCAGCCGCCTCAGCCAGTACTTTGAGAAGTTTGATGTGAAAGAGTCTTCCTACCACCTCCTCATCTCCCGCCTGGACCTGCACATCTGTGATGACAGCCAGTCCCGGGAGCCAGGTACCCATGGGGGCTGCGCCTGGCTGATTGCACATTATTGTCTGTCTTGGCAGAGCCTAGGATGAAGGTTTCTCCCCACAGACACTGTGGCATCCAGCCTTCAGTTAGCTCCCTTAATCATAGGCGTTGCTTAGGCCCCAGCCCTCCTGCGGTAGCTCTGTGTTGGCTTGAAGCAGTGCTCGCCAGCCTTTAGGGTGTGCTGGAGCCACCTGTCCCACAGTACACCTGGCAGGCCCTTTTCCCAACCAGCATAAGACTGTCTTCCTCCCCAAGTCCCCTGAGAAATGCTGGTGTTTGCCAGAGGTTGAGAACCACTGCTGGGGGATTTTAGGAAAAGTAAATTCAATTGTAGGAAACTCAGAGTTTTCAGATTTCTCTCCTCGTTTTTGGAGTTGAGGATTGAGCCCAGACCTCATGTGTGTACTAAACAAACCGGTGCTCCACCGTAGCTTTACCTAGAGCCAGAATGTTCAGTTTTAAGTCATTTTAATATTACATTGTGGTAGTCAGATGTGGTGGTGCACAGCTTGAATCCTAGCACTCTGGAGACAGAGGCAGGTAGATCTCTGTGAGTGCAAGGCCATTCTGGTCTGCACAGTGAGTTCTAGGACAGCCAGGGCTACATAGTGAGACCCTGTCTCAATCCCTCCTTCAATTATATATATTGTATTTATATGTGTAGGGAGGTTATGTTAATGGCATGCTTCACATAGTATCGCACATGTGTATTTCTGTTTATTTAGAATGATTGACATTTCTTTATGAGCCCTGCTTAACTTTTTGGAATAACCTCATTTATGAAATTGAGTGAAATCAGTTTTTGCTTATTTTCCTCAAAGCCATTGTCAGGCTCAAGTGAAATGACCTGCTGGCTTTGGGGACCCCTGACAGTCATTGCACGGGGTTTTGACTCACGCGTACTCTGCCCTGTCTTCGTTCCTTTGCTCCCTTGTGCTCTCCGGTGCTCACACGTGATAGTTCTCTCTTGTGCTCTAGCTTCTCTGTGGGCCGCGTTTGCTGTCTGCCTCTTACTTATGTCCTTATTTAGGTGGTGCTGAGGGTTTGAACCCAGGGCTTGGTGAGTGCTGAGCAGCTGCTGTACCACCGAGGTACAACTCCTGCTGTAGACTTGCCCCTTGAAGTGTTTCAGGGGTACATAGTTGTTTTTGTCTTTTCCCCTGGGCCACCCAGCAGCGCTGCGTCTCTAGTTTGTTACTTACTCCTTGGTCTTGCAGTGACCCCCTTCCATACGAAGAGGGGACATGAGGAATGACAGAGTAGATAGGGCGTCTTCCACCAGAGGAAGTGAGTGTTTAGTAAGTTCTTCCCAGCGTTGCTTAGGGACTTGGAGTTGGGGTGAATGCCTTTAGTCCTGGATGGGTCTCTTGAGTTTGAGGCCGGCCAGGGCCATGTAGTGCACTTGCTGGTTGTGGTGGTGCATACATGTGATCTTAGTGCTCTGGAGGCTACAGCGAAGTGCCACATAGCAAGACCCTGTCTCAAGAATAGGCCCCCCCTTCTCCTACATCTCCCCCTGCCAATAAAAAGCAAGCCTGGCTGTAGTGGCGCACACCTTTAATCCCAGCACTCAGGAGGCAGAGGCAGACAGATCTCTGTGAATTTGAGACCAGCCTGGTCTAAGAGTGAGGGCTACATAGAGAAACCTTGTCTTGAAAAAAAAAAAAAAGAATATCCTTTCCCCAGATAAAAAGAATGCATTATTGTAGTTGTACATATTACATTCTAGCGGTTGGGAGGAGGATCAGAAGCTCAAGGTCACTCTTAGATGATTAATAAGTTTGATACTAGCCTGAGTTTGAGACCTTGCTAAAAAACAATAAACAATAAAAATTCCTGAACATTATCAGTAATTATAGTTTTAAATTTTAAGTACTAATAGCTTTAAAATAGCTAATTTAAAACAGTTATTATTGTTTCTTATCCATTAATGGAACAAAGGAGTATTTGTATATTCTGTAGTATAAAGCATAGATCTGGGCCCATTTGTTCAGAACTCTGGTTACTCTTGCCAAGAGCATTGGGTTCCACCCTCCAGAGGACTTCCTGGTGGTTCAAGTGATGCTTAGGTTTCTTTGCTCCTCAGTGCTGTTCACCTGTGTCTTTCTTTCCTAGGTGTCTCTGCAAACAGACTCACAGGTGGTGCCATGCAGCTTACCTTCCGCAAGATGGCATTTGACTACTACCCCTTCCACTGGGCAGGTTAGAGACATTTAACGTGTTCTGGCATGGCTCAGATAATTGATTTCTGGGTTCACACATGACCAGCCAGCAAAAGGGTGCTAGATATTGCTACATATGCTCAGAGGGCTGCTGGGAGTATCTTCCTGTGAGGACATCTGCAGGCCTGTGTGCTGTACTGTTGCTGATGACTAGAGGAAGTGGGTGGTGCTTTGGATTCTACTCTCAGACCCTCAAGATCATTAGGTTTAAAACCCGTCTAGTAGTCCATAGTCAAAAATAGCCCTCTTGAGGCCCTTGGGAAATGAGAATTACATATGGAGTTTAGAAGATGGGTGCTCTTAGTGGGCTTTTTCCTCTTACCCCGGGAAATTCTGGGTTGGGGCTGGGATCTAATCTGAACTCCGACTATCCTGGACAGGAAGAAAACATTGGAACACTGGTCTGTGACATTGGGCCCAAATCCTTTTCTTCTTTACCCCACAGGTGACAGCTGTAAACATTGGGTGCGGCACTGTGAGGCCATGGAGACCCGAAGCCACTGGGCCCAGAACCTGGTGATGGAGTTTCAGAGTAAGATGGAGAAGTGGCATGAGGAGAGCAGTGTGAAGCCGCCATGGCACCTGGGTGTCGACTCTGCCTTCAGGAAGAAAGCAGGTAGGTGTTGAGGACCTGGAGGTTCTAGTTGTTGAACCTTCGGCTCTTTGGCTCTGGATAGCTGCAGGAGATGAAGCAGTGGAGGCTCTGCTAACCTAGCTGCATCCCGCAGTGTGATGCCAGAGTGGAGGCCCTTTGTCAGCAGCAGTAGCTGCAGTGTACAGGGCGGTCAGCAGGCTCGTCTTGCACTCATGGGGACTGTTAGCAAGTTGCCACCAGTGTTGAGCTCTCTTTCTGCTTCATACTATTAATGATCTTGGGTTTTTAATTTCTAAATTTTATTAATAATGACTAAGGAATGTATCTACTTCTTTTTCCTTTCCCTTTTTATTTAGATTCTTTCTCTAGCCCTGGAAAGAGCCCTCTTGACAAAAGCCCTGCTCAGGGCTGGCAGGCTGCCTTTGGGCCTCCAGCATGGAATCGTTTACGCTCTAGCTGCCTGGTTGTACGAGTGGATGACCTGGACATCCACCAGGTGAAGGCACAGGAAGACATTGGAGGGTGTGGGATAGTTTAGGAACAGTGTGAACCTAGATATGGAAGCCAGGGTCTGTTGGCCTCTCTTCTGAGGAGATGGATAGTTTGGTCAGTTTCTGTTGAGTATGGCCTCTGAGAAAGGCCTTGGGATGTTCTCAGAATGCTGTATTACAACCTCCTGCTGAAACAAACTTGAACTGGTTGAGGTGCTATAATCCTAGCACTTTGGAGGTGGAGGCAGGAGTTCAAGGCCATCCTCTGCTACATTGCCAGTTTGAGACCAGCCT
Source organism: Peromyscus attwateri (assembly GCA_902168425.1). Classification (NCBI taxonomy): domain Eukaryota; kingdom Metazoa; phylum Chordata; class Mammalia; order Rodentia; family Cricetidae; genus Peromyscus; species Peromyscus attwateri. The sequence continues at coordinate 25,806 of CABHPP010131749.1, read as the reverse complement.
ACACTATGTGAGACCCATCCCCCAAATCAAACAGAACAGCAGCTTGGGGATAGTACAGAACCACTGTGACTGTGTCTGGAACGTGTGGAAAGCTCTTTGCTCCTCTCAGGGAAGGATGTGGGGGGATAGCAGAGGCTTGTATTCCTTAGGAAACAGTCGTGTTGTGGCTGCTGTGGCAGGCTAACAGTGACTTGTGCTTACTTAGGTTTCTACAGCAGGACAGCCAAGTAAGAAGCCATCCACTCTGCTCTCCTGCAGCCGCAAACGCCACCACCTCCCGACTCAGGTGGCTGCCATCCATGTACAGTTCACAGAGTATTACTTCCCAGATAATCAGGAGCTTCCAGGTAAGTGTTTGGCCTCGCCATTTCTTCCGTTGATGCTCTTCACCTTTGTCAGCTCTGAGACAACAGTATACAGTCTCACTCGTGGTTAGGAGTGTTATGTGTCCAAGTTCAAAACTCTGCCTGGGGCTGGGGCTGCAGTTGAGCTCAGTTGAGAGTTCTTTCCTAACATGCATGAAGTCCCATGCTTCGTCACCAACACCATGTAGATTGATTGTGGAGATGCACAACTAAATTTAGCACTCTGGGAGGTGGAGGCAGAAGGTCATGGCTACATGGTGAGTTTGAGATCAGTCTGGGGTATGTGAGATATGTGAGATCCTGTCTGAAAAACAAAACAAATAAACTCTGCGGTGTACAAGGGTGTAACTCTTTGCTGTTATGATAGTGAAAACGTTAGCTGGTTGGAAGAGTCTAGCTGCTGCACTGTAAATGACTATCCTTGTTTTCTCTGCTTCCAGTCCCCTGTCCTAATCTCTACATCCAGTTAAATGGTCTGACATTTACCGTGGATCCCGTCAGCTTGCTTTGGGGAAACCTCTTTTGCCTAGATTTATACCGCAGCTTGGAGCAGTTCAAAGCTATCTATAAGCTGGAAGATTCAAGGCAAAAAGATGAGCACTTGGACATTCGACTGGATGCATTCTGGTTGAAGGTAGGGACAGAGGTAGAGTTTGGCACTTGTTGGTAGACACAGCTATTTTTCAAGGTTGTGATCGACAGTCCTACTGTGTCCACTTGATAGAAGAAGGAAAATCAGCTTCAGATGCCCACGTCTGCCCAGATAGCCTTAACTAACTGTGTTTCGTTTTCTCTCTGAAGGTGAGCTTCCCGCTGGAGAAGAGAGAGCAGGCGAAGCTGCATCGTCCCCAGGCACTTGTCTTCTCCACGTCAGGCATGATCGCCACCAATACTCGGCATGCCCCGCACTGCGGTTGTCCAGACCTCCAGAGTCTCTTCCGGGGTTTTGCTGCTGCTGAGTTCTTTCGTTCTAGTTATTGTCACTTTCCTAAGGTTCCAGAGGGCTTCAGCCTTCTGCACATGCTCTTCCTGCATCATGCTTTCCAGATGGATTCCCTCCCAGCTCAGCCTAGTTCCCTCCCTCCTCAGAGGCCTGCAGCCTCCCAGGATCTTTGGTCTCTGCACTTCACCGAGATCTCCTTGGACTTTGAAGGCACAGAGAACTTCAAAGGCCATAGCTTGAATTTTGTGGCCCCCTTCCCCTTGTCCATTTGGGTCTGCCTTCCTCTCCGCTGGCAGCAAGCCCAGGCACGGAGGCTCCTTTTGGCCTCAGAGGGAAGGCTAAAACCGTCAGCCAGCTTTGGCAGTCCTGTGCATTCTGAAGCTCTTGCCCCTGAGTCTGTGTCCCATCAGAGGTCGAAGACTGAACGAGACTTGAAAAGCCTGTCAGGCTTTACTGAAACCCCAGAGGTTACGAGAGAAGGTGATGCTGGTGTGGACCACAGAGGGCATGTGGCAGAGCTGGAGGGTGTGGCGGATGTTCACATGCTTGTGCACTCCGCTGCCCACGTCCGAGTGAGGCTCGACCACTACCAGTACTTGGCTCTGCTTCGCCTCAAGGAAGTGCTTCAGGGGCTTCAGGAGCAGCTGGCCAAGGACACAGAGGCCATGACTGGGTCTCCCCTGCAGGACCAGACAGCTTGTGTTGGTGTCCTCTTCCCCAGTGCTGAGGTGGCTCTCCTCATGCATCCTACCCCTGCGACTGCTGAAGCCGACTCCGCAGGCTCAGATACCACCAGCCTCATAGACTCAGAGCTGTCTCCATCGGAGGATCGGGAACTGAAGTCTGATGCCTCCTCAGACCAGGGCCCTGTAAGCCCTGAGAAAGTCCCGAAGGGCAGCAGCATTGAAAATCTGGATGCATCGCAGGAAAGGCTGCATAATGATGGAGCGCCACAGGACTTTGGTTCACCTGCACAACAGCCAGCAGGGAAGAGCCATGAGGCAGTTGAGTCTCTACAGGCCAAGAAGTTGAGCAGAGCTCAAACTGACAGCTCACCGGCTGTGTTGAAGGACCCAGCTGATAGGGATGCTGCTATGAATGGACGAGGGGAACCCATACCCTTGAGGAACATTGAGGGGGAATTGTCCAGTGCTATTCACATGACTAAGGATGCCACAAAAGAGGCTCTCCATGCCACCATGGACCTCACCAAGGAAGCTGTGTCCTTGACTAGGGATGCCTTCAGTTTGGGTAGAGATCGAATGACCTCCACCATGCACAAGATGTTGTCCCTGCCTCCCACCAAGTGAGTGGTCCTTAGCCTCCTCCAGTTACTCTGCTTTTTCCTCCAGTTCTGACCATTGGGCTCAAGGCTACCTACTGTGTGTACTCTTAGAGAAAGAATGGCTGGTGGGGGGCTGGAGAGATGCTCAGTGGTTAAGAGCACTGGTTGCTCATTTAGAGGACCTGGGTTCAATTATCAGCACCCACATGGCAACTCACGTCTGTCTGTAACTCCAGTTCCAGGGTTTCTGACACCCTCACATAAACTTAAATGCCGGCAAAACACCAATGAACATAAAAATAAATTATAGGCCGGGTGGTGGCAGCACACACCTTTAAGGTGGATCTCTGTGAGTTTGAGGCCAGCCTGGTCTAAAAAAGCCAGTCCCAGGACAGCCAGGGCTGTTACACAAAGAAACCCTGCCTTGAAAAAAAACCAAAAATAAATAAATAAATAAATTACCAAGGGGGGGGGGGAAAGGCTGGTTGAACGGGAAGGCTTCAAGTCAACATTTGTAGCTTTTCAGGATGTGTAGCCTTACGATTATCAACAGATTAGGCTGTATCAGAATAACAGTACCTGGCATCTGTATTCTGTTCTTGTTGCTAAGGAAACCAAGACCTCACAAATGCTAAGCAAGTACTGTTAGCACTGAGTCGTACTCCTAGCCCAAATACTGTGTTTGCTTGTGTTTGAAGACAAGACACTGTCTTACTATATATCCCAAGATGGTCTGGAACGAACTTTCTTTCTGTTTTTGTTTGTTTGTTTTGTTTTGTTTTCCTCACACAGCAACAAAATTTTTATTAGTGCTGAAACAATTTTTTTTCTTTTTTTTTCTTTTTTTTTTTAAATGAGCCATCTTCACCTTACTAAAGCATTTCAAAATTGCTTTTATTTTTTTATTTTTTTTATTTTTATTTATTTATTTTTATTTATTATGTACACAGAAGAGGGTGCCAGATCTCATTATAGATGGTTGTGAGCCACCATGTGGGTGCTGGGAATTGAACTCAGGACCTCTGGAAGAGCAGCCAGTGCTCTTAACCTCTGAGCCATCTCTCCAGCCCCAATTTTTTTTTTCAAATGTAACTTTGTGTCTTCTGGCCTCACCTTCTTGAGTCTTGGCATTACAGGTGTGTGCCAGTGCGCCTGACTCTGGTGTAAGAGTCATTGCACTGGGTTATCTTGTAATCTCTTTGATTAGTTAGATCCCCATAACAGCCCAGTAAAGTAGCTGCAGAACTGTGTATTTCTCGTTCATAGCTGAGGAGAGTGATGCTTGAGACAGGTCCTGCTCTTTGACCCAGACCTGACGAACCAAAGAGCTGTGTCTTGGCCCGTGCTCTTCCTGGCAGTGCCGCATTAGCATCTGCCGGGGCAGTGGAGAAGGGAAATGGTGTTGCGCTCTTACTGTGTGGTAGGTCCTGTGCCAAGCATTGAGGATATAATAGGATGAAAGAAAAGCCGAAAGGCATAGTCAGGAGGTTGGAAATGGAGGCTTTGCCTGTGAATTTCTTGAGCTTTTAGAAAGATAATGGGACAGCCGGGCATGGTTGTGCATCCTTTTAATCCCGGCACTTGGGAGGCAGAAGCAGGTGAATCTCTTATGAGTTCGAGGCCAGCCTGGTCTACAGATCAAGTTCCAGGACTGCCAGGGCTACACAGAGAAACCTTGTCTCAAAAACCAAAGGAAAAGAAAGAAAGAAAGAAAATGTGGCATGATGAAGTCTCTTCTGGGACATTTGGTGGTTCACAGACCATGGTATTACAGTCAAAGAATTAGAGTTTTTTTTCTTTTCTTTTCCATTAAATAAATTTGTTTGTGTATAGATGTTTTGTCTGCATATAAGTGCAGTGCCCAAGGTATCAAATCCTCTGGGATTGGGATTACAGATGGTTGTGAGCCACCATGGGGATTCTGGGAATTGAACTCAGGTCTGCTGGAAGAGCAGCCAGCGCTCTTAACCACTGAGCTGGCTCTCTAGGCCCTCTTTCCCTGTTTTTATGTGGTGTGCATGTGTGTGGAGGGCCAAGGTTGGTGTGGTTATTCATTCTGGATTTCTCTTCCACCTTACTCATTGAGGCAAGATCTCGTAGTCAAACCCAGAACTCACCTGTACACCTAATCTAGCTACCTAGCTTGCCTGTCTCTGCCTTCCAAACCTGAATTACAGGTGGATGCCATGTCCACCGGCATTTTGTGGGTTCTAGGGATCCAGACTCTGGTCCTCATACTTGCCTGGCAGATACTTAGCTGAGGAGCCATCTCCCTAGCTCCTTGGAGCTTTTTCTGTATGAACTGTCCTAAGTGGGTCTCTAAGCAGTGCCTGTGTGTACAGTGCCTGCTAGGGTAGTCAGCCAGCGGGGAAGGGGAGGGATCCTCACAGGGGTCCTTGGCGGGCTGGGGAGATAGATGCCTTAGTTGGTATACCCAGCGCCAACATAAAAGAAAGCTGGACATCTGCCTGTAATCTTAAAGCTAGTGAGGAAGAGACAGGAGGACCCTTTGGACTTGCTGGCCACCATTTCTAACTAAGGTGGGGAGCTCCAGGTTAACTGAGAGACCCTGTCTCAAAATATAATGTGATGAAGCAGTTGAGGAAGATACCTGATGTTGACCTCTGGTCTCCACATGCATCTGTAAACACATATGCACATGTGAATACACATAAGCACACACATATGCAAAAAGGGACCAGTGTGTAATAATACTAGACTGAAAGTTCCTATGTGTCTGGTTCTGCCTTCAGTGTGTTATTTACCTACTGAATTCCTGTAATCCTATGGGACACACTGACAGCAGGCCTCATTTAAATATATTTTATTTTATTTTTACATGCATTTGTGGTTTTGCCATGGGTGTCAGGGTCCCCTGAAACTGGAGTTACAGACAGGTGTGAGCTGCCATGTGAGTGCTGGGAATTGAACTCAGGTCCTCTGGAAGAAGAGTCAGCGCTCTTAACCCTGAGTCATCTCTCCAGCCCAGCAGGCCTCATTTAATAGGAAACAACTCAGCAAGGCAAAAACTTGCTGAGGATCATACAGCTCCTCTGGAACATGAGTTATTACTATTTTATTAACAGTGTCAAAAAGAAAAAAATGTCATGTAACTCCTGAGTGATGGGATAAAGGTTGAAAGCCAGGTTCCTTTTCCTTCTCCTAGCCCTTCAGTTTTTTATTAGACCAATGAGGTGCCTTAGGCAGGCAGAGTGAAACGGCAACACATTGTTTTTTGTTTTTCTGTTTGTTCGAGACAGGGTTTCTCTGTGTAGCTTTGGTGCCTGTCCTGGAACTCAACACTGTAGACTAGGTTGGCTTTGAACTCAGAGATCCACCTGCCTCTGCCTCCCAAGTGCTGGGATTAAAAGCATGTGCCACCACTGCCTGGCTAGCAACACAACTTTATGTAATTAAACAAATGCAACATAAATGAATATAACACATCTTTGCCTAGTTTAAAATAATATTCCCCAATACCTGGTCTCCCTTCCTTCCTTCCTTCCTTCCTTCCTTCCTTCCTTCCTTCCTTCCTTCCTTCCTTCCTTTCTTTCTTTCTTTCTTTCTTTCAACTTTTTAAAGATTTATTTCATGTTAATTTTAGTGTTCAGTGTTTTGTCTGCATTATGTCTGTGAACCACGTGAGCACAGCATCTGAAAAGGCCAGAAGGTGTTGGATCCTTCAAAACTGGAGTTACAGGTGGCTGTGAGCTGCCATGTGGGTGCTAGGAACTGAACCCAGGTCCTCTGGAGGAGCAGCCAGTGCTCTTACCCACCAAGCTTTCTCCAGCTCCATCTTTAAGAATTTTTACAGCCACACGCTTCTGGAATCCCAGCTCTTTGGGAGTCTAGAAGAATGGCAGGAGTTTGAGACACTGTCTTAAAAAGACATCACCTCCACCAAGTTTGAAAAACACAACTTTGACTTTTTGTATGCTCTGGATGCAGTCTGTGTGGTTGTGTGAGAAGCACTTAATGGCGGTTAGAGGACTTGGGTTTTTCTTCATCCCACTTTAGCTGTTGACTCACCTCTGAGAGTGGAGCTGGAAGGGCTTTAAGCCTTCTCTTTAGCCATCTGTCTCAGCATTGTCACCTTTCCTCTCCAGCCCCCACCGCACCTGAGCCGAGCCAGGTGGCGCTGCTCACGAGCTCACCTTGTGCCGAGCACCTTGGCTTGTGCTCTTTTCCTCTTGGGGTGCTGTCTGCTTTGGCTCTTCCACAGTCCTTCAAGGACACGCTTCGGTGCCGGCTCCTGAACCTAGTGTGGTGGAACTCAGGATGCCAAGGTCCAGGCCAGCCAGGGCTGCAAGGCAAAACTTTAGTTTCAAAACCAAAGGAAATGCCATTTCCTGAAATGCCATTCTTGCTCATTTCTCCTCTGGCCTCTTAGGGCATGTGTGACTCAGTCCCATAAAACATACCTATTTATCAGTCTTTTCTTCTGAGGATAGGGGATGTGCCTTCATCAGCTTCCCCACCCTGTACTCTTGTCTCTCCAGAGCAGTTGAGTAAAGACTTATGGGATGGGGCTGCAGAGATGGTTCAGCCTTTAAGAGCTCTTGCTGCTCTTGCAGGACACGAATCAGAAAGCTCACAACCTTGTTTCTGTAACTCAGCTCCGGGGAACCGGACACCCTCTTCTGGCTGCCTCAGAAACCACGCGTCTGTGCATGTGTATGCATGTGCATGGGCCCCCATACACACGTTCATAAAAACAAGACTTGTGAAGTGCGTGCGGGGGCTTTGGCACCACTCATTATCACCAGGGGGTAGGTAGTCGGCCTCTTCTGTGAATGGCATGACCTGAATAACCTTGAGATTTTATGTTATTAGATGTTTAAGTAGTTAAAATGCTCAAACAGCAAGTGTGTGTTCACATTAACTGTCTGAGCTAGGGAAATGTATTAGACTGAGGTTGGGTGAGTTGAGAGGGAACAAGCAGGTCCTCAAAGCTGAATTGGTGATTTTTTTTTGACTTTTTTTTTTCTTTTTTTTTAAATATAGGGAAGCCATGGCCAAGACAGATGAGGGGGTAGCAGCCCCAGTGAGTGGAGGTGCTGCCCGGCTCCGATTTTTCTCCATGAAGAGGACAGTCTCTCAGCAGTCATTTGATGGTGTCTCAGTGGACAGCAGTGGCCCTGAAGACCGGATTTCAGTAGACAGCGATGGCAGTGATAGCTTTGTGATGCTCTTGGAGTCCGGTATGTAAGAGTAAAGTTGCATTAGTCCAGAGAGTGTGCTTGCTCTCTAGCTAATGCTCACACCAGCAGGATTCCAGTGGAGCTGAGACAGGATAAAATAGATATTTTTCCTAACCAAAACAAAAGAGAGAAAATTCAGTACATGGTTTTATGGCTTTGTTTCCACATCTCCTAGATTATTTTTATGTTTTTTATTTTTATTTTTATTTATTTTTTTATTTTTATTTCTTTTTTGTTGTTGTTGTTGTTGTTGTTGTTTTGGGTGGGGGGTCTCGTGTAACCCAGACTAGCCTTGAACTCCCTATTTTCCTAACTCTCCTAAGTGTTGGGATTACAAGTGTGTGCCATCACTCCTATCTCTCTTACAAGTTATTGTTTAATACTTAACATTTATTACAGAAAAATATTCAAGTCAGAGGAGTTCTTTGAGCCACAAGACCAGCTGACCAGAGTTGATTTTGTATCTGTTGTCAGTGGCACATCCTTGCGTCTGGGCTTTGTTTTGCCTGGGTATTTTTAATTTTTGAAAGATTTATTTATTTATTATTTATTATGTTTAGTTTATATTAATTTTTATATTTATTTATGTGTATGAGTGTTTAGTCTGAATGTATGTAAGTATACTGTGTGCATGCCTGGTGCCCTTGGAGGACAGAAGAGTGTGCTGGATCCCCTGGAACTAGAGTCATGGACTGTTGTGAACTGCTATGTGGGTGCTGGGAATTGAACCCGGTTCCTCTGTAAGAACAGTCAGTGCTCTTAACCACTGAGCCATCTCTTTATCTCCATACAATGGTTAACTTTCAGGAATTAAATTTATCACTTTTGGAAGTCACATGCTCTTAGTTTATCAAAATAGAAACTTATTAAGTGATTCCTTCAGAATATTTGAAGAACATGTTTATGTCTTTCCTTTTGATACTATTATAATTATTGTTTTTGGTGCTGCTCTAATCGAGGCTGTCAGTGTGCTGGGCAAGTGCTCTGACACCGAGTCACACCACTGGTCCCTTCTTTCCCTTTGTTTTTCATTGGAGAGTGACAGATTGTAATGTGTGTGTTTATGTGGTAATAGATGTCATCTCACATATATGCCATCTACTCTTCCTGTCCAGCTGAATGATTATACCTCTGGCCAACACTTTATATTCTCTCCATAGTAACCACCATTCTATTCTTTGCAATATGTCTGATTGTTTCCTCTTCCACATCTAAGTGACAGTATGTGGTTTGTGCCTTTCTGTCCTTATTGCCTCAAGTGACAGGTTTTCCTGCACACTCACACACACTTTTCTTTATTCACTGCATAATGGACACAGGTTGTTTGTGTGGCTTGGTAATTGTGACTGGGCTACAATATGGCAGTGCACACATTCACTGACTGCACTACTGTATTTCCTTTGAATATAGCTAGGGTGGGTTTGCTTTTCTCCAGTCTTTGTTTTTTTTTTTTTTTTTTTTTTTTTTTTTTTTGTTTGTTTTTGTTTTTGGTATTTCAAGATGGGTTCTCTGTGTATCCCTGCCTCTCCTGGAACTCACTATAATTCACTCAGTAGACCAGGCTGGCCTCAAATGCAGAGATCCACCTGCCTCTGCCTCCTGAGTGCTGGGATTAAAGGCGTGCACCACCACTACCACCCATCTCTTCTCCACATTCTTGCCAACACTTGTTCTCTATTTTTATTTTTTTTGGGGGGGGCGTAGTTTTGGCTTTTTAAAAAGATGTTTATTTGTTTTTAATTGTGTGTGTGTGTATTGGTATGTGCATGTGAGGCTAGGTGCCCTCAGAAGCCAGAAGAAGGCATGAGATCCTCTGGAGCTGAAGTTATAGACAGTTGTGAGCCACTGAGAACAGAACTAAGTCCTCTGCAAGAGCAGCCAGTGCTGTTAACCACTGAGCCATCTCTTCAGTTCCTGGTTTTGGGTTTTTGATTCAGGGTCTCACTGTGCAGGCCAGGTTGGTCTCCAACCTATGATCCTGTCTAGGACTCCTGTGTGCTTGGATTCTAGGCATGTGCTACCGTACCCCACTTGCTTGTCTTTTTATGATTTGTGTATTCTATTTGATACAGTGTATGCAAGACTCTAGGTTTTAATGTGTATAGTGTAGAATTTCCTTTCATTTTAAGTCCAAATATTGTTCTTTGTATATCTATACCATATTCTGATTATCTGTTGACCAAATACAGTATTGGCTTTAAAAAAAAAAGTCCTTAAATTCATCAGCTCTTTAGTTAGTTTTCAAATGCCCAGCTGTTATATTTGTTTTTTACAGTTTGTTGCTGTTTTCAGAGGATAGATGTGAACAGACCTTTCTGACCTTTGACCTTTTTCATTACCTTCTTCATGCAGAATCTGGTCCAGAGTCTGTCCCACCAGCGCCTGTGACAAGTGTCTTGGATGACAGTGGTGTTCAAGGGATCCCTGTTCTGGATAATTGTGGCCAGGGGTTGCCAGAGACCAACAGCTCGGTGTCAGCTAGTGGTGACCTTGTCCTTCACTCGGTCAGCTGCCAAGCTTTTTTCTTCTGGGGGGGGGGGGGGTAGGCTCTGGGTCAGGCACCAAGTCGGGAATCAAAACTAAGAGGATCTCTTTTGACAGGTGTCAGTTTTGGTCCTGAAGGTGAATGAAGTGTCATTTGGGATTGAAGTTCGGGGTGAGGACCTGACAGTAGCCTTGCAAGCAGAAGAACTGGCCCTGCAACAGTTGGGCACTGTGGGGCTCTGGCAGTTTTTACATGGACAGTGCCCAGGTACAGGTGACGGCCATTCCAGAAAAGTGGGATTTCCCCGAGGTAGGCGAGGGTAGATGGCACCGGGCCTGTGTTGTAAGCTCCAGTGCCAGGCACTTTGGCTCTTTTCTCTAGCAGCTGTGGGGAAATCTCCAGTGAGTCCCTGTCTAACAGGAGACCTGCTGAAGTTCTTCGTGGGTAATGTGAGCTCTTCACACTCACTGGGTAGTGTCCATCCTCACCTCCAGACTCCACTGGGTTTAACCTGGAAGAGTGTCCTCTCCTTTGTCTTGTGGCTACCAAAAAAGCTGTATCTGACAGGAACTTGTATCATTCATGTTCATCAGAGGGCAGGGCACTCTGGCTTATGTCATAGGCTTCATTTCATATTTTTAAAAATCTTAAGTCGTTACCAAAGAATATTTATAGATTACATATAAAATAATAGCACTGCAGTGGATTCTTATACCTTCCTTACTGTATATATACCTCATACTTTCCACCTGGTCAGTGAGCACCGCAGCCTGCAAGATGCCCTCTTGACACTGCCTCAGGCCCACCCTCCGCTGCCCTAAGCAACCATTCTCTTGCATTACATTGTAACTTTTCCATCTGTTTCCATCAGAATGTTACTTAATTTTGGATATTTTTCTAAATAGAATCATAGTTATTATTTTGTGATTTGATTTTTTTCACAAGACATTGTTTTTATTGACAAATTTTTGTTTTGGGATTTTTGTTGTTGTTGTTGTTGTTTCAAGTCAAGATCTCACTGTATAGTCCTGGCTGTCCTGGAACTCACGCTGTGGACCAGGCTGGCCTTGAACTCACAGAGCTCTGCCCGCCCCTGCCTCCCAAGTGCTGGGATTAAAGGTGTTCGCCACTACTCCAGGCTTTATTAACAAATCTTAAAGATTGCTTTTATTTTTCACATTTTGCTTGAATAGATGTGTGTACACCAGGTTCATGCTTTGTGCCTGCAGAGGCCAGAAGAGGGTGTTTATCCCCTGGAACTTGACTAACAGATGGTGTGAGCCACCATGTTGGTGTTGTCTCCTCTGCAAGAACAGCCAGTGCTCCTAACTACTGAGCCATCCCTCCAGCCCCTATTTATTTTGAGTCTGGGTCTCATATAGACCAGGCTGGACTAGAAATTGGCATGTATTTGAGGATGGTTTTGAACTCCTGATCCTCTTCAGCTTCCCCAGTGCTAGGATTATTGTCACATACTACCACATGCCTGGCTCAAACCTGATCTGCTTGTTGCTCCAGGTTCTAAAGTGAGATCAGTTCATTTCTACAGTAGTCTTCCTTTGGGTGTGTCTGCTCCCTCCCCCGTTTTCAGTTATAATTTGAATACTATAAATTTATAGTTGTGGGTCACCATCATAACCCATTTCTGTCACATATAAAGTATTTCTTGTATCCATTACCTACGTACTCCTGAGGCTTCGGCTTGTTCCCAATTTGTTTGTTCATAGGCATGCTGTCATTTATGCAGCCCATGCTGACTTGCAGCTCAGCTATGTGCCTCCGACTGGCCTTGATTTCCTGATTGTTCTTCCTGTGCCTCCTGAGTTCTGGGTTCACTGGCGTGTGCCGCACACCACCATTTGTGACTGTTTGAAGTAGAGGCACTGTGAACTTCCATGCATACCTTCCCTGGTGCGCATGCTCAAGAGTTTCTGTAGGGTTTATACCCCCGAGGATCTACCCTAGGTGGCGACTCTAGATCACTAAAGTGGGGTGCTTTCCAGTCACTCCGGGCACACTCTTCTCTGCTCAGGTCCACTCCAGGTGTTTCTCTATGGCACTGTGGAGGGTTAGCATGGGGTGAGTGACGGATGTGAAGGCCACCACTTTAGAGAAGGAAAAGATGCTTGGGTTTGGGTATTTTAGGTCTTGTTGGAAGCACTTTCCCTGCACCATTAGTCCAGTGCCTCAGTTCATACAAGGCGTTTTACCTCTCCTCTACCTTGAGGCATTCTAATGAAGAGCCTAAGCTCATGGGCTCAGACTGCCTGACTTCAGATCTCACCTCCATTGTTTACAACTGTGTAACTTGGGGCAAGTTATTCTCTGTGACTTAGTTCACGCCTCTGAGATGGGATGGTGCTAATATGCTGGCATAGGGGAAGTGTTTACAACAGTCTCTGTGTTAATATGTTTTCCTCGGCTCTCTTCTCAAAGGTACAAGCTTCCAGGAATCCTCAAATCTGAAGACTGGCCACATCAGGCCTGCTGTAGGTCTGCGCTTTGAGGTGGGGCCTGGTGCATCTGTTCATTCTCCACTGGCCACACAAAATGGCTTCCTGCGGTTCTTACTTCGGGGCTGTGACCTGGAGCTGTTCACCTCAGTGCTCAATGGTCTGGGGCCTTTCTTGGAGGATGAGGAAGTCCCAGTGGTAGTCCCGATGCAGATTGAGCTCCTGAACTCCAGTATTACCCTCAAGGTGAGAGGGACTTTGGTGTTTGCCCTGGCCTCTGTAGTGACAGTGTCTTCCTGTCCCCTCATAGCTCGGTGAGCTAGTGAAAAGGTGGTTATTATCTCCAGCATTGTCTCCAGTGTTTCAGTAGCATGGGCATGGGTGGCACGGGTCAAAGCCTGAATTGGGGTGGAAGATGGTTCTGCTGGGAATGAGGTGCTTGCTGCTCAAGCACAAGCCCAGGTGTAAGCTGTGGAGGTGGAGACGAGAGCAAGACCATTCTGTGGAGGTGGAGACGAGAGCGTTCCAGGGGCTGGCTATCCAATGAACTTCAGGTTCAGTGAGAAACCATCTCACAGATAGGGCTAAGAAGGCTGCAGCATAGCTCAGTGGTTAAGAGCACTTGAGTTTCTCTCCCAGCATCCACTTGGTGGTTCACAACCATCTGTTACTCTAGTTCCAGGGGATCTGACTTCCTCTTCTGACCTCTGCAGGCACCAGGCATGCAGGGGATACATATACATACACGGATATAAAACATTTATACACAAAATAAACCTTAAAAGGAAGAACATGATTGAGGTAAGACACCTTGGCCTCCACATGTACACACATGAACATGCACATGAACACATGAATGTAAACACACATGCATGCACACACTCTCACAAAGCCTAGGTCATTTGTAATTCTATGTAACCATGCCAGGCTCCTGGTTGTGTGAATCTCAGTCTCACCATCTCTAGGACGGGCGAGGCTTGGTTATGCCTCTTGTACCTTACAGGAATGTGTGGGCGAGCTTGCAAGATGGGTCAGTGGGTAAAGCACTTGCTGCCACGCCTGAGGACCCGAGTTCAATCCCTGGGACTCTCATGGTAGAAGGTGAGAACCTACTCTTACAGATTGTCTTCTGACCTCCACATGAGAGCCCTGACATGCAGACACAGACAGACACACAGACACACACACAAATAATAAATAAATGTAATTATAAACAAAAGAACATCTGGAGAATCAGTGGCGTCAAATGCCTGGAACTGAATGGTAGAAGCATGGATATGTCCTGAGCTGGGTGGGTAAGTCATGTGGTTCCCCTCTGTCCTTCAGGATGATATCCCTCCTATCTATCCAACGTCCCCTGGCCCTGTCCCCATCACTTTGGCGGTGGAGCATCTTGTGCTGAAGCGGAGTGACGATGGTGTGTTTCACCTTGGCGGTAAGTTAGGCTTCTCGGCTTCTCTGTTCTGCCTTTCTCTGATGAGTCAATAGAGTTGACAAGTTGGTCTGTCTGACTGTTGGCAGCTGTTTGTCACTGAAAATGCTTATTTCTCCAGCTCCTGCTCAGGACACACCATTGGCTGAAGTACCTGAGAAGCAGCAAGTCCCAAAAGAACAGGTGCCCCTGGTGCCTGAAGGACAGGGTTTGGGACTGCAGGTGAGGACCTGACCTAACCTCCCCATAGACCTCTAGGGGGTTGTAATTGTGGGAGCAATAAAACTCAGAGGTCTCAAAGGTCATCTGCATGTGCAGTGGGTGGTGTGGGCTCCTGTCACCAGCAGCTTCTGGAAGAAAGACTAGAGGCTGTAGACGTGAGCTGATGAGCTCAGCGAGGGAACTGGACCCTTGGAAAACTGTTTGGGTTCTAATCATTTCACTACTGGTGCCTCTGTGAATTCCCCCTCCCCAGCCTCCTTACTGTGGTATTGCAAGGAGGTCTGTCTGTGTTCCCTAATGGTGAACTACTTATCCCTCAGGAGAAAGAATTACCTACCCTACAGCAAGAACTGATGGACACCAAACAAGCACTGGCCAATGCCAACCAGGACAAAGAAAAACTTCTCCAGGAGATTAGGAAATACAACCCTCTCTTTGAGCTCTGACAGCAGCTCAGCCATCTGTGCCAAGGAGAGAAGATATCACCAGCAACAGCACCACCTAGGACAGAGGTGCCGAGGAGCCAGCAGGGCCGGGAGCACCCACGTCACTCTCTGTGTGCTTCCTGCTGGCTGCTAGCCTGGTGGAGGACAAGGAGAGCATGGCTGCATCCAGGAACTGGGATAGCTATGTACCTGGCCCTGCACCTTATCTTGCCATTATGTAGCCTTGTAGCCCTCTGCATACTAGAGGAATCCTCTCTACACTGTAGAGCATTTCACCTCCTGGTTTCATGGCAGTGGTGTTTGCTTCTTTATGGCCTGTGTGAACAAGTGTCCACCTGAGTCATGCACACAGCCACCAAAGATCTCATGACCCAGTGCTTCCTATGGCATACCTGAAGTCCTTGGCCTGAGTTTTGGAGTAGATCAGGAAATAGCCCAGCCTTGGGTTAAGGCAGAGAAGGCCTGAGGTCAGGGAGCCATGGACTGTCTATCCTGGAACGGGGGGGGCTAGGCTCATACCATCTTGGCCGATAGCCTTGGGTCCCGTTTCTTTTCTGTTGAATTTCTTCATTGTGATGCTTTGACTTTGATTCAGCCAGATTGTCTTTCCTGGCACAACAATTGGTTTGAGATTTAAATCAAGAGAAATAGTGCTTGGCTGAGGGCATGAGGAGGCAGGGGTACAGTTCTGCCTGTTTGTACAGCTGTACCTGACCATCTTCTTTCTGTACTAGGAGTCCCTGGGCTCCTGCTTCCCCAGCACTATGTCTTTCTGCCTTTGCTAACTTTAGCACTTGGTAGTTTGGGAGCTGAACATGTGCTCTAAACTTAGTCGTAAACCACCTCAGTATGCTGCCTCACTCCCTGTTACTATGGCTTTTTAAAATCATTGATTTCAACTTAAGGAAATCTAGCTAGGCTTCCTCCTGTCCCTGTGAAAGAGCACAGCTCTGGGCTGTCTCCAAGTAGTGCTGGCCAAACGGAAGCATCACTAACTCACCTGCGGGACGAGATGGTTGGTTGTGAGCCAGGCGATGCCCTGTGGCTGAGGGGAGGGAAGGAAAAGCACCACCCTGTGTTCTGAGGGTAATCGAAAAATATTTATGAAAGGAGGTTGCATTTGTTCAGACTTGCAGGACTCAGTCATGTTCTTCACTAAGGCAAATTTCCAAACACCAGTTCTTACAGGATTGTGGTTTGTTCCACTGAGGAGACACATTACAGACTTGGGAACACCATCTGGGGACACTGTTAGCAGGTGAAGTTCCCTTGTTTCAGATTTTTATCAATGACCTAGAACTTTAAATGCAGTTAAATGTTGCTGCTTCTAGACAATGAAAAGCAGGCCAGAAGAGAGAAACACAGCCATAGAAAAGTCACAGTGAGCAGGGTTGTGAATAGGAAACATGACAGGTGAAGTTCAGCATAGGGAAGGCCTGGGATGTGGCTCAGTGGTAGCATCTGAGTGGCATATGTGAGGACCTGGACTCACCCCCAGCATTGGAAACACAACAAAAATAAAGATTATGTATATTTTAACTACTACCACTAAAAATATTGAGAAAAGAATCCAGAGCCTTGCTTAGAGAGGAGGGACTGTTGTGGCGCTGTGCCTGGCTGTGCTCCCAACATCATTAGGAAGGCACTCCTGGCTGGCAAGAGCAGCGTCTCGTCTCAGGTAGAACTGTGGGAGTGACTTCATCCAACCACTGGGCATTTCTATTGCCTTTGTTTATCTAGGACATAGAGAAGGGAACGGAGGTTCAGAGAACAGGGAGAACGGCTGGGGATGCATTGAAAGTGGAGACTCTGTTCTCAGAGATGGAAGTGGAGGGGAGCAGATGACCAAGAATAGGGAGAACCCAGTCTTGAAACACCGGTTTTAGGGCTCTGTCACTGCCTCAGGGAAAAGAAAGCACTTTTAATAAAGTCAGAAACTTGAAGAGCTTGTTTGAGAAGCGGCATCTGTGTTCCTAAGATTCCTTAGAGGGAAAGGGAGAGCCAGTAACTAGAAAATAGAATCATATATCAGGGTCACTTGAATTGGTTTAAAATCACACACTTCCTCTTTGCCCACCTCATCCCCCTGGCATCCCTCCATGAGAAGATGTCTAGCAAACACTCGGTGTGCTTCGCCTTCAGGCTTGCAGTAGAAACGTATTTTGTCAAGGATAATGCCTTAATGGCCAGAACATCAGGTTTCTGAGCTGAGGGGCTCTGGGGTTCTTGTCCATGTGCAAATGGAGATATAGTTTTGGCTTATGTGGTGGCTTTGACCTTTGTGTCTGGGAGTCATCCCACAGAAAAGATGGTAAAATTATTTTCCATGGGATCTCAATGATGTCATCTTTTGTAATTCGGTTCCCTTCTTCTTTGGGGGATAAACAGGAGAAACTGTCATGAGATGTGAACTGGCTGTGTGAATCTTCAGGATAAGGTACAAGAATAGAATGGAGAGCAGGGCAGTTCTTTGGGAGTTTTTCTGTGATGTTGTGATTTGTAACATGAAATAATACCTCAAGAAAACTTCTGGAGGGACAGCAGCACTGTCCCTCCGAGACTGCAGCCACTGCACATTGCCCTCTCAGCTGTAAAGCACTTACTGCAGCTGCATCATCTGGGATTGCCTCAAGTTCCTGTTTACATGCATGTACTGGGAATATGTGTTGGTATGTGTAGACTAGATCTAGTCCTCTAACTGGGCTGCAGATGGCTATCAGTGTCTACTTCACTGAATAAGACTGAGTCTCTGATGGAAAGGCAACATGGGTTCTCTTTCCCTATGAGCTGTTTTTACTGTGTGTTTCCTCTGACCCTTGCTGTGCCACAGGCCATAATCTTCATGTTTCTGTGCTCTGAAGGAATGGTACCTGTGTATGAAATAGAAAGGGATGATACCACATCTCACAGACCCTATAACTCAAATGTCTGCTGTGAATTTGTTAGTTTCCCTTAGGGGCTCAAGAGATTGAGCACTGCGAAGAAGGTAGTGAGTTCTCCTGGGCGGGAACTTTCTATTCCAAACTCCTTTCATCTTTATGCCTAAATTTCTAACATCAGTGACATCAAGCCACAAAATTGAAAACATATTTACTACCTACGCTAGTAGAGTAACATCTGGTTGAGAGCTGTGACAGCTGTGACTTAAGTGACTAACTCTTGGAGATTCAGAGGCCACACATGGGAGACTTAGGGCCTTTCCATTTCCCCAGGGTAGGTATGGAGGACGGCTGTTAATGAAGAGGCATTTCCCCATGGCACAGGGAAGTACTCTTACTGTTAACAGTGAGGCCTTTCTAAGAGGCCAGACTTGGGATTTGAGCTTCCTGTCCTGTTATTATATTCCTGCCTTATCCGGTATCCTTTATCGAAATAGGAGCAGTTCCTACATGTTAAGATTTCCTATTAGAGTTGAGAGGGAATTTTTTTTTTTTTTTTTTTTTTTGTCAGTTTACTAGTTTTTGGTCAATATTTAGCCTGAGTCTTACAGCACTCTTTGTGGAGTGCTCCACTGAAGTGTCTTCTGCTTTGGCTAAGCTGATGAATTTTAATGTAAGTTACTAAAAGATCTGTCTAATTACGTGAGTCTGAGCTATTTCCCTAACTCAGGGTGCTAAAAACAAGACTTGCTCAGGAAAGCTTCAGAAGAGAACAGCTTCCAACCCTTCTTCCTGTGGCACTCAACAGTGGATGGGAAGCAGGTCAGTGGATTGCCAATTATATCAGGTAGCCTTACTACTGCTAATCACTGTCAATAAAAAGTCACTTCATTCTCTGAGGAAAGCAGTGAGAATGTATACAATGAACTGGAATCCTAGTCAGTATTGGGGAATTTTAATGTTGCAATATCTAATCAAACTCTGAGTGTACTGGTTCTGTGAACCACCTGAAAAGCAAATTAAAAAATACTATTAAACAGTATTGGTCCTCGTATATCTGTTTATAGGAGCTGAAGTAGATAAGCTTTTACATGTTTTTGTTTTGTTAAGATAGGTTATTTTTGCTTTGTACCCATTTGGCCTCAAACACATGATTCTCCTGGGATTTACATGGCTGTAAACAGTGCTGGATGCTGGGAATATGCCTAGGTTATTTTAATGCTTGCCTAGTATGCATGGAGACCCCAGTCCAATTTCCAGCACTGTATAAACCGAGTATGGTGGGACACACTTGTAATCCTAGTACTGGGGAGGTAAAGACAGGAAGACCATAAGTTCAAGTTATTTCTTTGGCTACATAAATACTCATTTTTAGTTGTTTTTGCATATGTGTGTGAATATATGTCCATGCCTGTGAAGGCCAGAAGAGGTACTGACTGCATCCTCTAGTGCTGGAGTTACGGGAAGTTGTGAGTGCCCTGATAGGGGCTGGGAACTGAACCTGTGTCCTCTTTTCTGAACTGCTCCAGGCCCAAGGCTAAGGTTCTTGCTTGTTTTTTTTTTTCAGGAAAAGGGCCCAGGTGTGACTACGTCAGACTCGGGAGCCATAGGCAGGCCAGCCTAGTTTACATAGGGAGTTCTAGCCCAGCCAGGGCCACATAGTGAGACCCTGTCTCAAAAATAGATTTTTTTCATGAAAAGGCCAAGACTAGTGCCAGGCTCTAGTAGTGGCATTCTGTGAGCTTGAGGTCAGCCTGCTCTACATAGTGAGTTCCAGGACAGCCTGAGCTACATAGTGAGACCCTGTTTAAAAAAACCAACCAATCAGCACTCGGGAGGCAGAGGCAGGTGGATCTCTTTTGAGTTTTCGGCTAGCCTGACCTACATGGTGAATTCCATGCCAGATAGGGCTATGTGGTGAAACCCTGTCTCCAAAAACCAAAAAGAAAAAGCCAAGACTAGTTAGTTTTATTTAGACACTGGAAGGATAAGGACTTTTGCCTGCAACAAAATAAAATAAACTTTTCCACTCAAGTTGGAAAAGTTTAGTGATAACTCACAAAATCCACAGGAGAATCTGAAATGTTAACAGCATGAAGTATTTCACCCTTGTGACTGTCTTCATGGCAGATGATCCCAAGTGAAGTGCTGAAAACCAGAGGTAAGAAACAACCTGCGTCTTAGCAAATTTAGGCTCCAAAGTGAAACCACCAGAGCTGTCTTTCTGGTGTGCCTTGTAGGTGTGCCGATACATTAAAATCACCGTCGGGGTCCCTGGAGCACCGACAGCAGAGCACCAGTGCAGAAGCCCGACTACGACAAGTCTGGACCACTCTTGGGTCAGATCTAGAAGAAGATGATTTTCTTGTGCTTAGAGTTGGGGATCTGCCCCTTGGACTTCAACCTCCGAACAGCCTCCCGCATGTGCTTGGGCTGCAGAGGTGGCATTTCTCCCCACTTCTCACACACATCCAGGGCTGGCGGGAAAGGAGACAGCATCGTTAACATGAGATTTACTAATCATAACTCAAGTTATAATTCTGGCTTTTGTGAAACTCGCCAAAGAAACAAACTAAGGTGTTTTATCTTAAGAAAATGTTATAAAGTCTGTCACACTGGCTTTAGTTATACCCCACAGAGACTGCATCACAGCTTAAGGAAAGAAAAGGACATCACAAGCTAGAGATGAGTACTGAGAAGTAGCAAGGCTTTCTACTTGATAGAGGGACAGCTCTCAGCAGGTACCGCTATCAGGACATTGTTGTCTTACACTGACCAGCAGAAGCAAGGTCTGCTAAGGAAAAATACACAACTGTCTTGGTCACCCTGGGCTAAGGAGAGGGAGTTCCTAGATGGTCTCATCCCCATCCCCCAACCCTGCCCACCACTCAGTGATAAAAATTACAAGAGTAGCCATGCTGTCCTCAAGACAGGGCTCCCTATAGGATCAACTTCTAGCGTGGCTGGAAACTCACACAGACCCTTAAATGCCCTGGTGTAGATACTCCAGAAAGTAAGATCCCCTCGAGAGTAATATATGTTGTGTAACCAATGACACTTACCTTCTTCTACTACCTCCCCCACAAAAACTTTAGAAATACCAGACATGGCAATCACAACATTCTGGGACACAGAGGTACCAGTGATGGACTGGATCAGCTTGAAAGAAAGAAAGAAAGAAAGAAAGAAAGACTGTGTTAAGACAGTCAGTGACTGGCTTTGGACTGTAGTGCAGTTAAGTGGTGCATGCCACACTGAAGGCTGGGTGCTAAAACAGACCATTAGAGTAGGATGTCTGCTGCTCTTTCAGAGACTAGAGTTCACTTCCCAGCACTCATACTGGGTGGCTCACAACCACCTGTAACTCTAGTCAGGGGTACCTGATGCCCTTTTCTGGCTTTCATGGGCGCACACACACATATATTTACAGATATATCAATAAAAAAACAAAGGAAAACAATAAAAAACAAAACCCTAAGGATTGTGTGTTGTGGCTGGCTACACATGGTACACAAGGTTGGAGTTGGCCAGATGATGAGAGAGGTGTGGAGTCTGGCATCTTCCTAACATGGTGGGGAACACACTGGGCAGTCCATCCTTACCCTTTTAATGGCTGCCTTAGGGAAAGCTGACCGGCGATACATTTCATAACGGTTCAGCTGCTCCTCAGAAAAAGAAGAGACCAGGATTCTAGACAAAGATTAAGTTGGTTAATGAGAATGAATACTAAAGGCACATAAGTCAACAAAAGCAAGCCCCGGACCAAAAAAAGAATGTGTTTTGAGGAGTCGCTGGCTTTAGGCCTAGTGCTCTTGAGGAATGGCATTTCTACTCCTAAGGACCTCTGGAAAGAGAAAAAGGAAACACAATTTCCTTTCCTTAAAGACAAAAGCTGCTAGGTGTGGTGGCGCATGCCTGCCCAGGAGTGGGAGCCCATCTTGCTCCTCCCAAAAGACTTACAGCAGTAGGATGACAAAATATTGTATTCTGTGCCGACTGTATTTTACACTGATAGTAAACCTCTAATACAGAATTTCTGTTCAAATTGGGGTTCTTCAATAGTAACAAGTTTATAGGGAAATATTAAAAATATGTATATTCTTTAGAAAATTTTTGAGACATGATATATACCTCAGGCTAGCCTCAAACTTGACGTTATCAAGAATAAACTTGAACTTCTGATCCTCCTGGCTCCACTTTCCAGAGGGTGGGATTGCAGATGTGCCGCCACATCTGGTTTTACTCAGTGCTGGATCAATCACAGGGCTTCTTGCATGCTTTGAATCTACAATAGCCTCAGCCCTAATATTTCAAATTATTGAATCTGTTTGCTATGCCTGTGTGGTGTATGTATGTGTGGGGGAACACATGAAAGACAACTTGAAGTAAGCAGTTCTCTCCTTCCATCATGTAGGTCATGGGTATCAAACTCAGGTTGTTTGGCTTGATGATAAGTGCCTTACCTGCTAGGCCCCATTTTTTCTTTCTTTCTTTTTTTAAAACTTATCTATGTGAGTATGTTTGCTTGTGTGTGTCTATCTGTGCACATGTGTGTGCAGGTGCCCATGGAAGCCAGAAGGGAGTGCCAAATCCTTGGAACGAGTTACAGACATTTATGAGCAGCTTGAGGTGAGTGCTGGGACCTTACTGGTCTTGTTAGTGCAGATGGCTCTTAACCTCTGAGCAGTCTCTCTAGCCCCTATATTTTTTATAGTTAATTCTTTTAAATAAATAAAAAGATGGCCGAACCAGTTTTAGAAGATGAACTAAGGACTAAAATAGGAAATTCACAGAAATACCAATGGCCAATCAAGATGAAGAAAAAAAATGAACCTTAAGTATTAATCAAGGAACTTGAAGTGATCAACTAAAACAAGATCACAATTTTCATAAATCTGGAGATATGCTGAAAAGCCTTTGAAATGTGTTATACTAGCATTTATACAGCTGGTTTATCTTAGAAATGGATGAGATGTAGAGATATGTCCAAAGATGTAACAGTGTTGTTAAAACAAACAAAAAATGTTAAAACTACTCATAATAAATAGGTAAAGGGTTGATAGATAGATCACATAGATAAGATGCAGCTCAACCAGGAATCACTGATACTTACGAGAATATTATATGCACAAATAGACCCAGATATACATTCTTGGAATAGGATCTAGCTGCTGGATTTGGGGCATTTTACCTTTTTTTTGGTATTCTGAGTTATTTGCAATGAGCCCATATTATTAAAACCACAGAATAAAATCGAGCTTTTTGAAGAAAATGACTACTGATATGGGAAACACTGACCAAATGTAATGTTAAAAACAAAGCATTTTTAAACAGATTATTTAATATCCTTACATTTATTTTGTGTATGTGTAGGGGTATGCCTATATTTGGAGGTTATAGGACAATTTCCAGTCTCTCTTCCCACCATGTGATTTTCCAGGATCAAACTCAGGTCACAAGGCTTGGTGGCAAGCACCTTTACCTGGTAGCTTGCTGGCTTGAAATTACACCTGGGCATAGTGGCTCATGCCTGTAATCTCAGCACTAAGGAGGCTGAGGCAGGAGGATCAGGAGGTAAAGACTAACTTAAACCTCATGAGACCATATCTCAAAACAAGCAAAAAGCAAGTAAGAGTGAGTGTATAGAGCTGACTTAGGACCTTGAAATGGAACAGTTAGAAGAGACTCACTGCATCTTCTGAATCTCATCTTCGTCCACTTTCTGTTTCTTTTCTCTCTTCTCTTTGGTGTCCAGTTTCAGCTTTTTGGCTGCAGGAGTAAGTAATGACGAGTCTTCCCTCTCCACTGTTGTTAAATCGGAGACATCCTGACTCTTGAGCTGGGAAGATGGACAGAAACTTTGACTACATATTTGGTACACTTTTCAGGTTTGGGCAGAGTCAGCAAATGCCCTGCTCTTTCCAGCTCAGTAAATCTGTTTATGCAGTAGCTGTCTGTTTCTAGGCACTGCCTATACCATCAGCATTAAGAGGCTGCCTATCTCCCAAAGGAAGACTATAGCCCAGCTGGAGAAGAAAATCAATAATACAGGTCCTGTATCTGTTTACCAAGGTAAGGGAGGAATGCTAAAGAGCCAAATTACCACACTCTCACCCTCATCCTAGAGATGCCAGCAGTCCTCCATCCACAGCATTTGTGCCTGGGGAGCACCACTGCCTGCAGTGTTCTGACCCTTCCCGCTACCAGAAACAGTCTTTACGTGGTCCTGGCTGTCCTGGAATTCACTATGTAGACCACGTTGGCCTCACAGAAATCCACCTGCCTCGGCTTCCCAAGTGCTGGGATTAAAGGGCTGTGCCATCACACCCAGTTTGGACCCCCCCCCCTTTTTTTTTTTTTTTTTTTTTTTTTTTTGTAATTTAAGACTTTCAAAGTCTCATTTTGTATCCTAGGCTGGTGGCTCAACACTCCCTGGTCTCCAAACTGTGGAAATTGCCCTTCCTCAGGCTCCTTGCTATGATTATAGACTTGTACCACCATACTGAATTTAAACTAAAAACAGAGATGGCTCAGAGGTTAAGAGCATTGGCTGCTCTTGCAGAGGATCTATGTTCTATGACCAACACTCACATGACAGCTCACAGTCATCTGTAACTTCAGTTTCAGGGGATCTGATGCTGCCTTCTGACTTCCACAGGGACCAGACACATACATGGCAAACATACATATACAAAGGCAAAACATCCATACAATAAAAAAATTTAAAAAGCCCAAACTTAAAATTATTATGCACATTCATGCATAGTATGTGTGGACTTGCAAATGTTCATTACAGGGCAACTTTGTGGAGTTGGTGCTCCCCTACCTTTATGTGGGTTCTGGGGATCACACTCCAGTTCCCAGGCATTCATGGCAAGCACTTTTACCTGCTGAAGCATTTTGCTTGCCCTACACCAAAATCTTTTAAAGGATGTTTATTATTTACATTTCTCCACATAAGCACTCATCAGTTTTACTCATGACATGTATAATCCAAACTCTGTCCCGACCAACTTACTATGGAATCTTAATACATCAAAACTCATTAATGAGATATAATGGTTCCTTTAAGAAGGGATTCATAT
Organism: Peromyscus attwateri; assembly: GCA_902168425.1. Classification (NCBI taxonomy): domain Eukaryota; kingdom Metazoa; phylum Chordata; class Mammalia; order Rodentia; family Cricetidae; genus Peromyscus; species Peromyscus attwateri. The sequence continues at coordinate 1,010 of CABHPP010131749.1, read as the reverse complement.
TTAAACTCATTCAGAAATTCGGAGACGGGGAGTGAAGGCATTAACTTTCCTTCTTTCCCCTCTTCCTTTCTCCCCTTTTCTTCCCCCCCCCTTTTTGAGGGAGTTGGGGTAGAAGAAAGTCTCATTTTGTAGCTCATGAAGTCCTGGAATTTATTCCTTCTACTTCAGCTGCTTGCATGAGACATTCAGCTTAAAATTTGCTTCTGGAAAGTTTTGCTGCTGACCTGTGACAGGAGGGTCACAAGCTCAAGGCCTGCCTGTGTTAGGGAGATGCTCCTCATAAAGAGAACAGCAAACTCTCATAAAGTTTTGCTACGTTTTCTTTTTCCTAAAAGTTATTACTTCAAAACGTTTTGAAGTGGCAGTTGCGCTTGGAAAGCCCATTTCCATCTTATCTACTGTTCACTCCATGATTTCTCAAAGCCAATTCCAGCTCTAAAACTTCGAGATTTTATCTGCAGAAATGGTACCTAAAGAACACTTGAGGTTCAACTAGGCAACAATGCTTAGCTTTTGAAGTGGCACAGTCCATGGTTCCGAGACCCCTGGAATTTAGCAGCCAAGACACTGGTTCAACGTACAATGAAGATAAGAGCAGAGTGGACGCAGTGCTTGGCCCCTGGAACCGAAGCAGCACCTTCACGTCCACGTCCTCTCCCCTGCCCCGCAAGGTTGCAGACTTAACAATGACTCGTGGTGAGTTCTAGTTCTTCTAGCTATGGAAGCCAGGAAGCAGACAGTAACGCGACCGGGTACTCCTCCAGCCTTATCCACAAAGTTCTACAGGTCTACCTCGCTTTCCTCCGCCGCGGCTTCCTTCACGTCTGCGTCTCCATCTCCGTCGGTTTCCTCTGGGATTCCCTCAGTGTCGGCGGCCGCCGGGACCCCAGGAGTAGCCCTCATCTCCTCTGACTCCGCTGGCTCTCCGCCTTTGTCTGTGGGCGACTCCCCAGGGTTGTCCATCGCGGTAGAAGCAGGACAGAGGCGATGGCAGCGCTGCCAGGTGAGGG
>CABHPP010131748.1:0-12770 GCA_902168425.1 Peromyscus attwateri | reverse complement strand
ATTGGTGATGCCCTCTAGGACTAGAGTGTGAAGGTTTCTCATTTTCCCCAGGTAAGGTCCAAAAGCAGCCATGTCGTCTATCCACAAATCACGCAGGTGCAGCTCCCGTATACAGTGGAGATCTACAGATTTTAAGATCTCTATGACATTGGAGATGCATGATTCCCAAATCTGAAGCTTCAGACAGCAGAGATGAATGGAACCTTTTCTCTGCTGGGCCCACTGCACCAAGTGAGTGGCATATTCTTTGGTGTCGTTGTCCACAAGTTTGAGGTCAGTTACCACCTTCAAATTGTTCTTCATCCCCAAGTCATGACATGTCTCTATGGGCTGCTCATGTCTCACGACCTGTTGAGAGCAGTCTCCTTCATAGGTTCCAGCCCATATGCTCCAGAAGTGAGTGTCCGTGGTCGTCAAATCCAGCACTCTGACTTTCCCCTTTCTGTGGGAGAAATGGGTAGAATCCTCAGCAAATCAGACAAGACTCGTCTTACAGGCTTCTTCAAACCACATCTCACACTTCACCTATCCCTTCCAAATAGTTCTTTCTCCCTATGTGTAAAATCAAGCCCAGAACATCCTGCGCTGTCAAAAGGGAACGTTCCCATGCTGGTATCCTCAGCCCTGTCTCACTTTCTTCCATTTCATTCCCCTTAATCCCAGCCTCGCTCACTCCACCTATATTTTTGCAGTACAAGTATTCCTTTGGGGTATTACTAGGTGGCTGTGTCTAATCTAATCTTTTCTGTCCTCCGCATTTCCTTGCCGTTATTTCCCGAGCTGGTTGAGACTGCGCCCTAGCCTCTAGAATCTTCTAAGCTGATGCTAGCAGAATCCTCTAAATTCCCTTTGGTCAAATACTCCTGGTCTCTGCTTGTTCTCTCTCTGCACACACAGAGCCTCCCTCCACCCTGGATGATGGTGTTTACCTGGGGCAAGACATCTGTGTAATAAAGGCATCTAGTCCATCAAGCAGAGCCTTCAAAGTATCCAGGTGGGGGGTCTTTATCAGGGCTCCTACAGGAAGGTGTGGGAATGGCCATATAGGGACCATGGCCCTCAGGACGTTTGTCTGTCTGTTCTTGAAGGCCACCTCAAACATTGCTGGGAGCAGCATCCAGGGCATCACCTCCAGAGCAGAAATGGCCAAGGCCTCCTCCCTCAGTAGCCCTTCTATTGCAAGCTGCTGGAGTGTTGGTGGGGCTTGGTCTCCCATTGTCACTGGCTTTCGGGAGTCCATATCCTGGGGAAGCATGGAAACAAAGACAGTATTAATGTCTGGCAACTTGGGAAACGTTTCTGCACACACAGGGAGCTGTCAGGGCAAGATCACTGCTGAAGTGATGCTGGAGAACTCAGTGTAGCAACTCTGATCATCTCTTGTTGGATTTAAAGCTATAATTCTCCTGTCTGGGGTGTCAAGTCTCTCCAATGCACCCTCATTGTCACAGACCCCATAGTGTTCCACAGCTCAGGTGGGTGGATCCATCGCACTGGGAAGGGATCCACAAGAACCTTGAAGACTCAGTGTAGCAGGAATCCTAATTGTCTTGTCAACAAAGACCCAGAGTCAGATACCAGGGTGAAAGCTGAAAGATCAGAGAAGCAGAGCAGCAGCCCCTAGAGAGACTTCTGACCCCTATGGGAGCCTCAGCCTGAAATAGACTGACTCCTGTCTCCTGCCTTGTATTCCTTTCTCATCCCAGCCATGTCACTCCCTGCCTCCACCTTCCTAGTGCTGGGATTAAAGGTGTGTGTGCCACAAGTGCCTGGCTCTGTTTCTCTTCCAGACTGGGTCAATCTTGTATAGCCCAGGTTGGCCTTGAACTCACTGAGATCCTGTGCTTCTGCCTTCCAAGTGCTGGGATTAAAGGTTTGTGCCACTAGTGCCTGGCCTCTATGACTAACGTGGCTTAGCTCCGCACATTGATCTTTTATCTGTTAGACCACAACTGAAATATGACCAAGGCTCAGCCCAAGGTTTTATAATGAATAGACTTTGGCCAACTCTCCAGGTCCTCAAAGTAAGCAAAGGAATCACCCAGTTCCCAACCTATTCACTGCCTCCTCTCATGCAGCTGACAATGGCTGGAACAACTGAGGGCCATCTGTGAAATGGGTATTGTTACTTACTGACTACATTGTTGGTTACCCACCATATTTGGGTGTGAGCAAAGGAGTCAATAGGGCTGCAAGCTCCAGCTCTCCAAGCTCCAGAGCTGAACTGGGTGGAACACAAACACTAAACAGAATCAGCCAACCTCAGTAGCCATTGCCCTTGTCTGTAATCGATTATAAAGCATCTGGAAAGAGGAGACAAGAAAGAAAGGAAGGAAGGAAGGAAGGAAGGAAGGAAGGAAGGAAGGAAGGAAGGAAGGAAGGAACAAAAATATGAACAACCAGCAAAAATCAGAATATAAAACTAGTATAAAGGAGAAGACTAGGAAATGGAAATGATAATTCACATCTTGGAAGTAGGAGCATCACTTGCTCAATGCCATAATTGTTTCCTTCTGGAGCACCAGGGCAGCCCACCTGAGGTCTACAGAAACCCAAAAATTGAAGGACGTTGGTGGGGGGAGTGTATTTCAACTTAAACATCAACTGATAGGCCCGGTGATGTGGCCTATGCCTTTAATCCCACCACTCGGGAGGCAGAGACAGGAGGATCTCTGTGAGTTTGATGCCAGCCTGGTCTACAAGCAAGTTGCAGGACAGGCTCTGAAGCTACACAAAGAAACCCTGTCTCAGAAAACCAAAAACAAGAAAAAATTAGCTGATCGTTTAGACTACGCTGGCCTCAAACTCACAGAGATCAGCTTGCCTCTGCCTCCCTCATTCCTAGATTAAAGGCGTGCACAAGAATGCCTGGGTTCAATTGACATAAAGATCAGCCTAGTCATGGGATTTAAGTGACTCACATTTGTGATTCTGGCCTGCCTGAATAGCCTTGAGTTTAAGGTCACCCTGACATTTTTTTGGGGGTGGTGGTGGTGTTTGAGTAGCTTTGGATCCTATTCCTGAACTTGCTGTGTAGACCAGGCTGGCCTCAAACTCACTAAGAACAGCCTACCTCTGCCCCCTGAATGCTGGGATTAATACCCTCATATTCTTAGTGAGACTCTGAACCAATAAACACAGAAACCATAAATGATCAAATTAATTATTGTATATGAACGAGAGCACACTGTCATATTCTGATTATCCTGACCTTAGGGGGCTGAGGTAGATGAATCTGTTTGAATTCATCTTAAAAAAACAAAACAAAATCGACAACAGCAAACAAACAAATAAACAAACAACCACTAACCCCCACACCCCCTGCCTGCATGATGAAATAATACAATGACTATATTTGAAGTAAGGACAAGCCTAGACTAAGCTGCAGGAGATGGGGTTTCCTGTGGAGCTGAAGGACTTACCTGATCTGGACACTGGTGAGAGGCCTCCAAACCCAGGCAAGGGCAGGATGTGACTCCAGGATCCAAGACTGAGCATTTCTCTGGCTGCTCTAACTCTTTATATACCTTTCCACTGAACCATCCCCTTTGTGGCCACACCCTCCCATTCTAAGTCTGCAGTCGGATTCATTAACTGAGTCTCCACCCACTTAATGCTTTTGGGATTTACCTGGTATAGGATCAACTCTAAATCCAGGAAAAAAGCTTAAGTAAGGCTGATGGTCACTGAAGCCATGTTATGGTGGCCCATGCCTTTAATACCAGCATTAGGAAAGAGAGCCAGGTATCAAGAGATACCCTGTGGTGATATTTTATTTGTGCTGAAATGTGATTTTTTTTATTCGTATGTTAATAAATAAAGTTTGCCTTGAGATCAGAAGTCATAGCAAGCCATAAACAGAAGTCAGGTGGTGGTAGCACATGCCCTTAATCCTATCACATGGCAGGGAGAGTCTCTGTGTGTTCAAGGACACAGCCAAGCTTGGTGACACACGCCTTTAATCCCAGTACCAACCATAGAGACCTGGAGGTCTGTATCTACAGGCAGTGATGAGGAAGTGATGTGGCTGGGCTTAGAGACAATGAGAAGGCAGAACAGGAAGGCAATAAAGGCTAAGGTTAGATAGGAAGAGGCTCCCTTGGGAAGCTATGGTGAAGTGGTGAGCTAAGGTGAGTTGGCGGCTGTTGCTCTGATCTCTATGGCTTGCACCCCTGTATTTGGCTCTGTGTTTCTTATTTAATAAGACTGTTTAGAAATTTGTCTTCAACACTCTGTCTAGAAAAAGGAAAACAAAAGTAGGAACATCATCAACAACAAAACTCATTCATTGATCCAAACACAAACACTGAGTCATTAATTGCTGATCTATGTATTTATGTTTTAAATGTTTTGATCCAGTGTTTAAAGTGTAGCTAAGGTTAGACTCCATCTGCCTTTTGTTATGGTGTGAGCTGCCACACCTGAGTTTTATTCTTGTGTGAACAACACAGTTCTGAAGTGATTTGGCCCATCATTTACAGGACGGTGTCTCATGATCCACCTGAACCATAGAGCTGAGAATGTCATTCATTGTTTAAGGACCTTTGTCCAGGTCTTCATGAAGCTGATCAGGGGTTGTGCTGGATGCTGTGGCAATCGATTGCTAGGACAGCTACACAGAAGACTGAGGCAGGAGGATGGTGTGAGTGCATTCCTCTTGTGAGGAGAGTACTGGTGATTCAGCTCAGTGGACAGAGTCTTTCTCTAGAGTGCTCACAGTTGTTAGAGCAGCATGCAGAAGCAGGAGGATAGCTGCAAGTTTGAGTCCAGCCTGCTGCCTGATAAAACTCTGTCCCAACGAATGGACAACACTGAGAGCTGTTGCTTCATAGATGGGAGGTGGTGGCGAATATCTTTAATCCCAGGACTCAGAAGGCAGAGCCAGGTGGATTTCTGTGAGTTCGAGGCCAGTCTGGTCTACAGAGCTACAGAGAGGAACCCTGCCTCCTCGGGGCGGGGGAAAAAAAGGAAAAAATAAAACCTAATAAAATGTAATGTGAAATAAATGGAAAGCAGCAATTATTTAAAATGATTAGGCAAGGGTGAACATGTTCATAAAAGCCTTTAACTGAGAAGCAGTGCTTGGGAAGCAGAGGCAGTCTGATAGCTTTGAAGGAGGCCAGTCAGGGCTACACCGTTGAGACCTGGTCACAAAAATGGGTGGTGGTGGTGAAGGGATTGCTCAGTGATAAAGTGAGCTGGATGTTCTTCACAAGGACGGGGGTTGAATTCTCAGTGCCCACATGATGGATCACAACTCCAGTTCTAAAGGATGCTCTCCTCTAGGCTTCACAGGCACCAGGCATTTATGTGATACAGACATAGTGCAGGCAACACCCCCATTGTGAATTTCAGGACAAGCCTGGGATACAGAGCAAGATTTTGTCTCAAACCAAGGAAAACACTCTGTTCATCTAAGAGCCCAAATCAGAGACTGTAAGAATCAAGGTGCACGTGCTCAGAGCTACTAGAAACTGGCTGCTGAGATCCTCCACTGCTCAGACTGGCCAAGAACTCTGGGCTCAAGAAGTGATCCTCCACGCTCAGCAGAAGACACTAGGTGGGATTCTAGGCTAATACCACCAAGGACCTAAGCTGGGGGAAAGGGAGCAGAGGTATGTCCATAGAGACCAGTGATGTACCGATGTGACAGAGAGCTTTCTATTCTAGTCACTCCAGGTGTGACTCCAAGCTCCTGGACAGCGTCTTCTCTGGCTCTGCTGAAACTTTTATAACCCATTACTACTCACCAGGCTGGCCTCAAACTCAGAGATCCTCCTGCCTCAGCCTCCCGAGTGCTGGGATTAAAGGCATGTGCCCTCACCACCCTGCCTCAAAGGGATTTTAGGTGGTGGATCTGATCTTGGGAGGTTTGTCAAAAACGTCAAAAGGTTTAAATCCCTTAGGCTCAGCCTGAGAGGAGGGGACTAGACCTGCCTGGGCTGAGTCCACCAGGTCGATCTCAATCCTCGGGGGAGTCTTTGCCCTTGAGGAGATGGAAATGGGGAGTGGGCCGGGGGGGGGGGGGGGGGGCCGGAGGGGGGGGGAAGGGGGAATCTATGGCTGATATGTAAAGTTGAATTATATTGTAAAATAAAATAAATTCAAAAAAAAAAAAAAAATAAAATTAGATGTAGATCATGAAGAAAAAAAAAAAAAAAAGCCTGGTTCGCAGCCTCTCCCACCAGCACCATGAGCTGCAGCGGCTCTGGCGGGGACCCCCAAGGTGGCAGCGGCCTGTGCAGCCTCTGTGCGGGTCAGGTGCCCTCCGGTATTGGTTCCTGCTGTGCTGCCCAGCAAGGCCAGCCCTGCAGGGATGGCAGCGGGACCCGGGGCTGGAGCTGCCACTATGTGCACTGGCTCCGTGGCGGCTGGAGCCAGAGAGCTGGTGGAGTGGCGCTGGCCGGCCTGGGTGGTCGCGGACAGCATTGCTCCCCCTGAAGGGGCAATGTCTAAGGGGGTTGGTTTATGCCCTGCCGAGAAAGGCTAACAGAGAAGTGAAGCCCGTAGTGTCCAGCGTGTCTCCTGTAAACTTCTTGATGCAGCTGGAGGATTACACTCCTACGATCCCAGATGCAGTGACTGCTTATTACCTGAACCCTGCTGGCTTTGAAGCTTCAGACCCATTCGCAATTCAACTCATCTCACTAGCTGCCCAGAAGTTCATCTCAGATACTGCCAACGATGCCCTACAGCACTGCAAAATGAAGGGCACAGCCTCTGACAGCTCCCTGACCAAGAGCAAGGACCGCAAGTACACCTTTCCCATGGAGGACTTGACCCTGCCCTCAGCGGATATGGTATCCATGAGAAGAAGCCCCACTACTTCACCTGAGCCACCTAACCCAGACCTATTTATCTTTTCCTCTGTCCCCACACCAGCCTGTTTCCATAATAAACTTTATTGTGAAAAACAGAAAGAAAGAAAGAAAGAAAAGCCTGTAGCTAGAGTTTTCCTGCCTGGCCCACAGTCAGGACAAAGCTCTGTCACCCGCCAGTCCTACAGCTGCGCAGACCCAACCAAGTAAACACAGAGACTTATATTGTTTAAACTGTTTGGCCTAATGACTCAGGCTTCTAACTATCTAGTTCTTACATCTTAAATTAATCTATTTCTATAAATCTATAACTTGCCACGTGGCTCGTGGCTTACCAGCACCTTCACATGCTGCTTGTCATGGCTGAGGCTGGCAGTGACTCCCCCCACCTTCCTGTTCTCTCAATTCTCCTCTCTGTTAGTCCCGCCTATACTTCCTGCCTGGCCACTGGCCAATCAGTGTTTTATTTATTGACCAATCAGAGCAACAGATTTGACATACAGAGCATCCCACAGCAAAAGCCTTTTCATTTACCAGAAGGATAATTAAAAGAATTTAAAAGTTAAGAAAGGAAGTCACATAATAAAGGAATTAAAAGGTTGTCTTGTCTTGTGCCATAACCTAGCACTAGGGAGGCTGAGGCTGGAGGATTGCTTAAAGCTCAAGATAAGCTTGGGTCACAGACACTGTTGTATTTTAAAAATGGTGAGGCAGCAGGAAGGAGTCACACCATATAACAGGCCCACGAGGGAGGATTATGGAGGGGAGGGGAGAGAAGGGGAAGAGACAGGTCTCTGGGAATGAGAGTGAAAGAAAGAGAGAGACAGGAGGTGTACAAGGCCAGCCTTTTATTTATTTATTTGGTTTTTCAAGACAGGGTTTCTCTGTGTAGCTTTGTGCCTTTCCTGGAACTTGCTTTGTAGACCAGGCTGGCCTCAAACTCACAGAGATCTGCCTGCCTCTGCCTCCCAAGTGCTGGGATTAAAGGCGTGTGCCGCCACGGCCGCCGCGGCCGCGGCCGCCGCCGCCGCCACCACCACCACCACCTGGCTACAAATTCTTATCCTAATAGTGAAATGATTCACTCAAACTTGCCCAGTGATTGGGCAAAACCAAAACTTACAAGCCACAGTCATCCTTGGGTGCCCCCTGCTAGGTAATCTCCCTGGATCTGTGGGTTGCAGTCTGATTGTCCTTTGCTTTATATCTAGGGTCCACTTATGAGTGAGTACATACCATGTTTGTCCTTCTGAGTCTGAGTTACCTCACTCAGGATGATATTTTCTAGTTCCATCCATTTGCCTGCAAATTTCATGATGTCATTGTTTTTCTCTGCTGAGTAGTATTCCATTGTGTATATGTACCACATTTTCATAATCCATTCTTCAGTTGTCAGGCATCTAGGTTGTTTCCAGGTTCTGGCTATTATGAATAATGCTGCTATGGACATAGTTGAGCATGTATCTTTGTGGTATGATTGAGCATTCCTTGGGGGCAGGCTTCTTGTCTTGAGGGCTGGTGTATGCATGGCTGGAGTCTTGTGACTGATGCTGCCTCTTGATGAGAAGAGGGAAGACAGACCGTTCACAATTCCACAGAGCTGTGGGCCAAGTAGTCCTTGTGGCCAATATTGCTGACCTGCTTTGTCTGCATAGCTTTGAGTTTGGGGCAGTCAGTGGTCTGATGGCCAGTTGCTACACAGAAGGCACAGCCACATTCCCCTCCGATGTCCAACATGGACTCATCCTCACAGTGCAGCACTTGTAGAACAGGTGGTACTTTCTGCTTGGCCTCCAGCAACAAGGCTTTGAGGTCCATGAGCACTGACTCATCACAGGCCTTGTTGATGAAGGTGGTAGCAATGCCCGTCTTTCCTGAACACCCAGTGCGGCCAATTCGGTGCACATAGTTCTCGATTTCTTCAGGCATGTCATAATTGATGACATGCTGGATGGCAGGAAAGTCCAGTATAGTGGTATTCTATTTGTACTGAAATGTGATTTTATTTGTATGTTAATAAATAAAGTTGCCTAGGGGTCAGAGCTATTAACAAGCCATAGGGAAAGCCAGGGCGGTGGTGGTGCACGCCTTTAATCCCAGCACTTGGTAAGCAGAACTAGGTAGATCTCTGTGTGTTCAAGGATACAACCAGCATTGGAGACACATGCCTTTAATCTCAATACCAACCATAGAAGACCTGGAGGTCTGTACAAACAGGCAGTGACGAGGCAGTCACATAGTTGGGTTTACAACCAATGAGAAGGCAGAACAGAATTCTATTTAAAGACGAACGCACAGGAAATACCTCCCTTTTTCGGAGAGGTCTTTTGTCGGGAGAAGCTAGCTGGCGGAAAGTGGGTAAGGCTCCTAGCTCTGACCTCTTGGGCTTTCATCTTTACATTGGCTCTGTGTTTCTTATTTAATAAGACGGTTGGTTACATCTACAGTCCAGGCCTTTGGAGGCCACATCTGTGGCCACTAAGACATTCTTCTTCTTGCTGTCCTGGAATGCCTCAATGGCCTTGGTCCGCTCTTCCTGGTCTTTTCCCCCATGAAGGGCCACAGCCTCAACCCCCTTGAGCAGGAGGTATTCATGAATGGAGTCCACATCTGCTTTCTTCTCTGCAAAGATGAGCACAGGTGGGGGTGTCTTCTGCAAGCACTCGAGCAGGTACATCATCTTGGCTTCCTCCTTCACATATTCCACCTCCTGGATGACATCCAGGCTGGCTGCTCCGGCACGTCCCACATTGATGGTGACAGGCTTTCCCAGGGGACTCTTAGCAAAGTTCTGAATCTTCTTGGGCATGGTGGCACTGAAGAGCAGAGTCTGCCGCTGGCCCTTGAAGTAGGAGAAGATGGTCCGGATGTCACCCTCAAAGCCCATGTCCATCATGCGGTCAGCCTCATCCAGGGCCAGGTAGCGACAGACGTCCAAACTGACTCTTTTCTTCTGCAGCAAATCCATGAGGTATCCAGTTGTGGCTACCATCACGTGCACACCATGTCGGATGGTCTCCATCTGCTCTTTCACTGACATTCCCCCGATGCAGAGAGCACAGCGCAGTAGGGGTGAGCTGTCCTCCTGCAGCAGACGGCAGTAATACTCCAGGATGCCATGGGTCTGCCGGGCCAGCTCTCATGAGGGGCAGATGATGAGTCCATAGGGCCCTTCACACTTGGAGAAAGGCAACCGCTTCTCTTGTTCCAGACAGAACATGATGACAGGCAGTGTGAACACCAGTGTCTTGCCTGACCCGGTGAAGGCAATGCCAATCATGTCCCTACCAGACAGAATGGTAGGGATGTCCTGGATCTGAATGGGTGTTGGGTGGAGGATGCCCTTTTTTTTAAGGTCTCGAAGAATGGCAGTAGGAAACTTCATTTCCTTGAAACTGTTGTTGGGTGGTGGGATACCTTCTCCTTCTACCAGGATGTGGTACTTTTTCTGAACTCGGTCATGACGCTCTTCAGACATGCTCAGGACATAACGTGGGGGTGTCCAACTGGTCTTGATGGGATCGTCATATGTAATGCCTTTGGCCATTTCCTTCACTGACATCAAGGCTCGGCCTTCAGCCACACTCTCCAGAATCTTTTTTCTTCCTTCAGTTGCTTTTCCTTGGCTGACTCCTTGCGCTATTCAGCCTTCTCTTTGAGGTGCTGGTGCTGATGCAGGAGGCTGACATTGGATTGCCAGTGCTGCCTCAAAGGGACATAGGGTACATTGTCCTCTTGCTCAGAGTGGCTGCTTCCCGGGGCTGCCTCATCTAGGCGAGCCTGCTTTTGCTTGGGTTCAGACTCCTCCATTGTTGGTCAGGCACATGGGCAATGCCAGGGCAGAAATACAGCGCCTCCAACCTTTGACATTTTTGACAAACCAAATCAAGATCAGATGCAGGACCAAAAATCCCTTTGAGGCAGGGTGGTGAGGGCACACGCCTTTAATCCAGCACTCCAGAGGCAGAGGCAGGAGGATCTCTGAGTTTGAGACCAGTAACCAGTTAAAAAAGCTTCAGAGGAGCCAGAGAAGACACTGTCCAGGAGCTTAGAGTCACACCAGGCTCTGTAAATGAATTTCTAAACGGTCTTATTAATTGAGAAAACAGAGCCAAACATAGAGGTGAGAGCCTTAGAGATCAGGGAAATATGGGTAGCCACCAGCTACCTTACCTCACCAGCTCTGCACCTTCCAAAACACCTTGACTTCCTGTCTACCTAGGTTTTTACTGCCTAGGTTTTGATTGCCTTGCTGTTCTGCCCTCTCATTGGCTCTTAGCCCAGCTACCTCACTTCCTTGTCACTGCCTGTCTGCACAGACCTCCAGGTCTCTATGGTTGGTCCTGGGATTAAAGGCATGTCTAACAACTCTTGGTCACTCCCTAGTGTGTCCTTGAACACACAGAGACTGTACCTGACATGTGATCGGATTAAGGGCATGTGCTACCACTGCCTGACTTCTGTGTTTACTTAAAAATGGCTGGCCTTTTTCCCCAGGAGTTTGTCCATCTTGTTGATTTTTTTTCAAAGAACCAACTCTTTGTTCTATTCATTCTTTATATTGTTCTCTTTGTTTCTGTTTCATTGATTTCAGCTCCCAATTTGATTATTTCCTGGCATCTCTTCCTCCTGTGTGAGTTTGTTTCTTTTTGTTCCAGAGCTTTCAGGTGTGCTGTTAAGTCATTAGTGTAAGATTTCTCCAACTTCTTTATGTGTGCATTTAGTGCTATGTGTTTTCCTCTTTGCACTGCTTTCATGGTGTCCCATTAGTTTGTGTATGTTGTACATTCATTGTCATTGAATTCTAGGAAAGCTTTGATTTCTTTATTTCTTCCTTGACCCATTGGTGCTTCAGTTGAGCATTATTCAGTTTCCAGGAGATTGTAGGCTTTCTGTAGTTTTTATTGTTGAAATCTAACTTTAAGCCATGGTGGTCTGATAAAATACAGGAGGTTATTGCAATGTTTTTATATCTGTTGAGATTTGCTTTGTGACCAAGCATGTGGTCGAAATGTTCCATGGGGTGCTCAGAAGAAGGTATAATCTTTTGTGTTAGGGTGGAATGTTCTGTAGATATCTATTAAGTCCATTTGAGTCATAACATCTGTTAGGTCCTTTATTTCTCTGTTAAGTTTCAGTCTGGTAGATCTGGCCATTGGTGAGAGTGGGGTGTTGAAATCTCCCACTACTAGTGTGTGGGGTTTGATGTGTGATTGAAGCTTTAGTAATGTTTCTTTTACAAATGTTCAGAATTGAGACTTCATCTTGATGGATTTTACCTGTGATAAATAGGGAATGTCCTTCCCGATCTCTTTCAATTAATTTTAGTTTGAAGTCTATTTTATTAGATATTAGGATAGCTATACCAGCTTGTTTCTTAAGTCCATTTGATTGGAAAGCCTTTTTCCCAGCCTTTTACTCTGAAGTAGTATCTTTCTTTGAAGTTTAGGTGTATTTCTTGTATGCAGCAGAAGGATGGATCCTGTTTTAATATCCATTCTGTTAGCCTGTGTCTTTTTGTAGGTGGGTTGAGACCATTGATATTGATGGATATTAATGACAAGTGATTGTTAATTCCTGTTATTTTTTTTTTTTTGTGGTAGTATTGTGTTTCTCTTCTTTGGTATTTTTTGGTGTGGGGATTATCTATTGCCTGAGTTTTCATGGGTGTGTTTAATTTCCTTAGGTTGGATTTTTCCTTCTTGTACTTTCTGTAGAGTTGGGTTTGTGGATAGGTATTGTTTAAATATGGTTTTATCATGAAATATTTTGTTTACTCAATCTATGGTGATTGAGAGTTTTGCTGGGTATAATAGTCTGGGTTGTCATCCATGGTCTATAGTTTCTGCATAACATTTCTCCAGGACCTTCTAGCTTTCATAGACTCCATTGAGAAGTCTGGTGTTATTCTCATGGGTCTGCCTTTATATCTTCCTTGGCCTTTTTTCTTTG
>CABHPP010131747.1:24414-40334 GCA_902168425.1 Peromyscus attwateri | reverse complement strand
AATTTATGGCTGATATGTAGAGTTGAATTATATTGTAAAATGAAATAAAATAAATTCAAAAAAAAAGAAATATAGATGGATAATTAATCTTCTATGATAGTCAAACTTTTAGTGATGTTAAGTTTTCTAGGTATACATAGATATAATTCAGTTAGGTAGGTAATCTTCAAACACTTCAAAGACCTACAGAATATGGCATTTAAAATGTTTTAAAAACTTAGACTTTCTGGACAGTGAGACACTTCTGCTCCTGGCAGCACTGATTTTCTTCAAAGAGAAAAGATGGGCATCGAAGACACTCCATATGGGGTTTATATTCTTCTTGGCAATAATAACCATTTGGGCAAGAAAGTGTTCTTGCCTGGATTGCTTGACAAAATGTTGTATTGACTGGATATTCAAGACCCATAGGAAGAAGACCATTGAACTTTTCAAAGTGAGATGGTACTTCAGGTTCCTGCTTTGCAAAAGAAACTGCCATTCATTCTACAGGACACAGAGAGAAGTGATTGAGAGACTCTAGGCCTATAGGCTGAAGATGGATGCCCCAACATTGCAGAGGAACTTTGGGTAACTGTCTAGGTAGCCAGCTGTCTCTGTAATTCTAGATTTTTGGAGGTTGCTTACAATGCATTTCCTGTTTACTTAGGTAATATTATACCCTTCTGAGTTTTTAGATGTAGTTGAAAACTAAATAATTATAATTTTTCTTGGTTATGATAAAAGATAAATTAGATATGAAACTTTAGAATCACAAATATAGGATAGATAAAACATTTTTTTTTAATTTTGACAAATACAAATAGACTAGATATTATAACTGTAATTCTTGCTTGATAACTTTGTTATATGTAATTTTGCAATGTTAAAGTTAAAACCTTCCTTTTTGATTAGAAAGAAAAGGGGAAATTCTGTAGGATAATGCCCTTGTACACTGGTTTAATAAAATGCTAACTGGTCAGTAGCCAGGCAGGAAGTATAGGTGGGATAAGCAGACAAGGAGAATTCTGGGAAGAGGAAGGGCAGAATCAGGAGTTGCCAGCCAGAAACAGAGGAAGCAAGATGACAAGGCAAAACTGAGATAAGGTACCAAGCCATGTGGCTAAATATAAGTAAGAATTATGGGTTAATTTAAGTGTAAGAGCCCTTCAGTAGTAAGCCTGAGCTAATGTCTAAGCAATTATAATTAATATAAGCCTTTGTGTGTTTACTTGGGAGATGAGAATCAGAGAGATTTGTCCTGACTGCCAGCCGGCTGGGACACAGGAAAACTGACTACAGAGTACTGCCACGGAAGTGTCTAAGAAGAGATGGAGGAATAAGAGAAATGCATATATGAAAGTAGAAACTACAAAGCAGTATGACCCAAACTTGGTAGACTATCTAATCCCATCAGCTGTCATTGCTCTGAGGTATTTCGGATAGTAGGCAAAAAAAAAAAAAAAAAGACAGAAAAACTGAGTGAAAACATCTCAGCCTGAAAAACTACTTTTGAGGTATGTATAGGATGGGACACCAGAGAGCATGTTTGTTCCCAAGTATATCTACTTGAATTAAGGGTTCTTGTGACTTGAGAAGGAAGATAAAATTCTAAGAGAAAGTTATTTTCAATCCTACAAAATAAATTCTGAAGGGACAATGAAGGATATTCAGGAATTAATTTGGATCCACTTGACAGCTAGCAGGAACACGAGGTAGAAGAAGCACTACCATTAGAACTGCCAACTGAGTGTCTGCACGAAGCCTCCACTCCTTCATGCTTAATGGAAGGAAAATCATAGTCTTATGAGGGATATAGCTTTTTGTGGCCCTTTTTTTAAATGTAAAATACATTGCATGCACAAAACATTAAAATGCAAGAGAGAATTAAATAGCCAAGAACAATGACTAAAGAAAAAAAAACCTGAAAAAAAGGAAATGCCACATATTTTCCAGGTATTTGTTTGAGATCAATGACAAAGACATTAAACTTGTATGATCAACACCTTTTAAAATGAAGACATACATAAAGAGAATAGGAGGCAAAGGAAAATTTGCCTATAATATTATAATAGTTATTAACAAATACAGTTGGTGATGGTAGGACGGGCCTGCAACCCTAGCACTCAGAAGGTTGAAGCATTAAGACTAGTAGATATAAGCCTGTGCTAGAAAGTAAGAGCTTCAAAATAAGTCAAATAGCGTATCTGATGGAAATATCTGAGCTTAAAAACACAACATATCATTCTCTACACAAAATAGATTCCAATGACCATGAATTAAAGTAGACTAGGAGATTTAAAAGTATCAGCTAGGATCAATTGTATAAATTGAAACATAAGAAAAATGCTATTGAAAAATCATGAGGGCACATGGAACTATTGAAACACATGGATTATACAACTAATTAGCATCTAAAAGGGAAAGAAGAGAGTACATTATTTTATTATTATTATTATCATTATTATTATTATTATCATTATTATTTGCTGTGGGATGTTCTGTATGGCAAATGTGTTGTTAATAAAACACTGATTGGCCAGTGGCTAGGCAGGAAGTATAGGCAGGACTAACAGAGAAAAGAAAGAACAGGAAGGCAGAAGGAGTCACTGCCAGCCTGCCAGCCGCCTCCAGGACAAGCAGCATGTAAAGATGCCGGTAAGCCACGAGCCACGTGGCAAGGTATAGATTTATAGAAATGGATTAATTTAAGCTATAAGAACAGTTAGCAAGAAGCCTGCCACGGCCATACAGTTTGTAAGCAATATAAGTCTCTGTGTTTACTTGGTTGGGTCTGAGTGGCTGTGGGACTGGCAGGTGAGAGAGATTTGTCCTGACTGTGGGCCAGGCAGGAAAACTTTAGCAACAATTATTATTATTATTATTATTATTATT
This sequence comes from Peromyscus attwateri, assembly GCA_902168425.1. Taxonomy (NCBI): domain Eukaryota; kingdom Metazoa; phylum Chordata; class Mammalia; order Rodentia; family Cricetidae; genus Peromyscus; species Peromyscus attwateri. The sequence continues at coordinate 37,460 of CABHPP010131747.1, read as the reverse complement.
ATTATTATTATTATTATTATTATTTTGGTTTTTCGAGACAGGGTTTCTCTGTGTAGTTTTGGTGCCTGCCCTGGATCTTGCTCTGTAGACCAGGCTGACCTCAAACTCAAAGAGATCAGCCTGCCTCTGCCTCCTGAGTGCTGGGATTAAAGGCATGCACCACCGCTGCCCAGCTTTATTATTTTTTTAAAGAAATTTTTTATTCATTTTACATATAAACCACAGATTCCCCTCTCATTCTTCCTCCCATTACCTCCAAGCCTTCCCCCCAGCCCACCCCCCATACCCTCCTCCCAAAAGGTATGGCCTCAGAAAAGCCTGGCACATTCAGCTGAGGCAGGTCCAATCCCCTCCCGCTGCATCAAGGCTGTGCAAGTTGTCCCAGCTTAGGTAATGGGCTCCAAAAAGCCAGTTCGTCCACTGGGGATAGATCCTATTCCCACTGCCAGAGGCTCCTTAAACAGACCAAGCTACACTACTGTCTCGCTTATGGAGAGACTCCAGTCTAGTCCTATGCAGGCTCCACAGCTCTTGGTCTAAAGTTCATGAGTTCACATTGACCTGGTTCGGTTGTATTTGTAAATTTCCCCATCATGATCTTGATGCCCCTTGCTCACAGAATCCCTCTTCCATATCTTTGACTAGACTCCAGGAGCTTGGCCTGGTGCTTGCATCTGCTTCCATCAGTTACTGAATGAAGGCTGTATGATGACAATTAAGGTATTCACCAATCTGATTACCTGGGTAGGCCAGCTAAGGCAACCTCTACACTATTGCTAGTGGTCTAAGCAGGAGTCGTTGTGGATTCCTAGTAACTTCCCTAGCACCAGGTTTCTCCCCATCCCTATGATGTCTCCCTCTATCAAGATAGGAATGCATGGATTGCCCTGGGAAGGGGAAACAGATGAGATCTCCTGAATAACCTGGGGGTGAGGGGAGCAATGGAGGGTAGGGGATAGGGGATGAGAACATAGGGGAACAGATGGTCTAACTGGAATAGGGATGGAGTGGGAGAGCAATGAAAGAGACTGTACATTATTTAATTGGTACATAGTTTTTAAAATGTTGAAGTACGATAGTATAGAGTTAGTATGTTTGTGAGCCTCAAAGAAATAAATAAAAAAAAAACAAAAAAAAGAATATTTCACCCAAGGCTATAATAATAAAACAAAGAATTGCTGGAGAGACTCAGCAGTTAAGAGCCCATATTAATCTTCCAGAGTACTAGAGTTCAACTCCCAGTCCTAACATAAGGGGGCTCACAATCACCTGAAAATCCAGTCTCAAGTTGATCAGAGACTTCTGGCCTCCACAAACATCTGTACTCATATGGATATACCTATACCCAGACACTCAGCTACACACATCGTTAAAATAATGAAAATAAATCTTGAAAAGAATAAGTTGAAGATAAAAACAAAAAAAAAAGCAATCGGTATAAAACTGGTATTGTTGTTGGTTTTAAAATGAAGTTAATGGTGAACAGCAGATCTTCCTTTTTCTATGACTAAAAAATTGTGTGTAGTGAAGATTTTGCTCAGAAGTAGCTTAAAATTTGACTCAAATTTTAAGATCATTCCAGTAAGTTTTTGTCATGAATTTCAGCTTGAGTTTAACAAAATAGATTGTGTGCTAGTTAGTGGGTTTTTTGTTTGTTTGTTTGTTTGCTTGCTTGCTTGCTTGTTTGGTTGGTTGATATTTCAGCTTGACACAAGCCAGAGTTCTGAGAAGAGGGAAATTCAATTAGGAAAATTCTGGCTTTAAAACTTGACTGTAGGAAAGCTTGTGGGGCATTTTCTTGATTTAAGATTTATGTATAAAGGCTCGACCTTCTGTAGGCTGGCCACAGTGGTCCTTTTGTGTATAAGAAAGCAAACTGATCAAGCCAGGAAACAATATTCCTCTATGGTCTCTGTCTTAGTTCCTGGTTCTTGCCTCGAGTGACTATCCTGACTTCCCTAAAACTGGACCTTATCCAGGATATGTAAGATGAATAAGACCTTTCTTCCCCTACTTGGTTTAGGTCAATGTTTTATCACAGAAATCAAGAGCAAACCAAAGCAGAAATTGGTAAAAAGGAATCATGTTTTTTTTTTTTTTTTCTGTTTGTTTGGTATTTGTTCTTTTGGTTATAGTTTTTGCTTTTTGCATATTTTTGGTGACAAAGCTGTCCATATTTTTTGGAGGAGGACGATGTAGTAGTCTGGAAAGTTTACCATAAAATAAATTCTTTCCTCCCCAAGTTCTTTTTGAATATGGTCTTTATCATAGCAATAGAAAAGAAGACAGCTAGTGAAATTGTTTATTCTTAAGGTTTTTCTGTTGAGTATTTGATGTTTATAACCACAGTATCTAAGCTTCTACATAGTTTATTAACATTTTGTCTTCCTTCTTAACTGCATCTTGACCCAATAAAATGATGAAGAAATGTACTTGCTTGAGATTAATAACCATCATACAGAGATTTGAGAAGAGTATATGAAAGGAGTAAGAGTTTGAATTCTTTGAGATTACTGATGTCTCAGGTTACATGGATATTTAGTCAAATTATATACACCCCTTAAGTATTTGGTACTTTCACTGAGATAAAACAGTAGATCAATATATTGATTCAGCATTAGCCAGAATCTCTCATGTAAAATACTATTAAACTAAACACAAAGAATACAACAGTAGAATCTCAGTAAATTTAAAATCTTGATGTTATCTAAAAGCTTTAAAAATGTAAGCAAGTGCTTGTGTCAACTTGAGATGCAAATTATTTACTATCCCAGAAAAATACAAAGAAATTTTAGAATGTTTTTAAAGTTAAAAAGAATTAAAGTTTCTTACATTGTAAATGCTGTGCTGATATTTTGTGTACCACAATAAAGCTTGCTAGAGGATCAGAGGATAGAGCCAGCCACTAGATTAGACATAGAGGCCAGACAGTGGTGACACACACCCTTCATCCTATCACTCAGGAGGCAGAGACCCATCTGGATCTCTGAGTTCAAGGCCACACTGGAAAGATAGCCTGTCATTTGTGGCACACACCTTTAATCCCAGTACTGGGAAGCACAACTCCTTTTATCCCAGGAAGTGATGTCGTCTGGGCAGAGAAAGGTATATAAGGTGTGAGGAAACAGGAACTCACTCTCCTTAGACTGAGGATTTTGTAGAGATAAGAACTTGTGGCTAGCTTGTTCTGCTTCTCTGATCTTTCAGCTTTCACCCTGATATCTAGCTCTGTGTTTTGTTTTTGTTTTTTTTTATTAAAAGAGCATCTAGATTCAAACAAAAAATTGCTGTTTGGAATTTTTTAGTGTATACTGAAATTATTTCAAGCATATTAAAATATGCTATCTAAAGTCTTTACATTTTTAAATAGCGACTTACATATTAGAGGATAAAACGAATGGGTCTACATGATTATAAAAAGCAAAGCATTTGGAAATTGATTTAATAGCTTAGTAATAAAGGAACTGCCTAGCATGGTGAGGCCTGAAGTCCACTATTAATGAGTGTACTAGCTATACTATTTTTATAATAGGAAAACTTGTAAGGAGATATTTGCATTGCAAACTAAGTATTGTTCTATAATATTACAATTCAAAATACCAATTTATTAAATTCTAAGTATTCCAGATTTTTAGATTTCTGAACATTTTCTTAAATACTTATTCAAAAGTATAGTCTTTGTTAAGCACTATACATATTTTTTATTTAGAAATATACAGTCACAAACACACACATGCACAAACAATCACATAAATATGCACACATCTTTATGGAACCTCTAGGCTATAACTTGAACTTAATCATTTAAACACACTGAAACAACCAATTATTTTACTGGATACAATTAAGGCATTTGTTCCTTGAGAAATGTGGTACAATAATAATTTGCTTAAAATATTCTAATATGAGAGGCCAAAATTCAGCTGTCCTTTAATTAAGTTCCTTATTCATAGAATGATAAAGTTGACAATGTGGAAGATGAGGAAAAATATATTTTAAAGGCATGGTTTTAATAGGAAGAGAAAGTACTATTTTTCAGGGATGATTATGAATAAAACCTTTTCCTAACAGAATTGGCATTTCAAGTTGGGAATAGAAAGGTTATTGTTAGTATTCTAAAGTGTCTAACATGATTCTATAGAATTTTTCTTTCCTTTTTCTTCCTTTGTTCCTTCCTTCTTTTTTCTTTCTTCATTTCTTTCTTTCTTTCCCTCCTTCCTTCTTTCCTTCCTTCCTTCCTTCTTTCCTTCCTTCCTTCCTCCCTCCCTCCCTCCCTCCCTTCCTCTTTCTTTCTCTCTCTCTTTCTCTTTCTTTCTTTCTTTCTTTCTTTCTTTCTTTCTTTCTTTCATCTTTCTTTTTTCTTTGTTTTTTTAACTGTATTCTCTCACTAGAAAGTAAAAAAAGATCATACGTCAAGATTAAATCAGATTTAGGCTTCTGATCACAATTTGAGGGATCAGAATTCTAAGAAAAGAATTCAAGCAGATGTATGGGAATTCTTAAGCACTGTATGTGTGCATTTGTGTACATACATGATCTAAGAATCTTAATAATTATTTAGGTTTCAGAATACAGGTGAGTATTAAGAATTTGAGACAGTATAAATTTTCTTTATCTACCTTGATACTTGTCATTTTAAACACATTAAACAGAAATTATTGTGCTTGGATTTAATTGTCAGGATGATCAGTAAATTAACTCCCTCAAAATCCCTATATTTCTTAATATACAAGATAATCCATGCTACTAGTCCACACTACATAATAATTCTATATGATCTACTTATTCTTATAATCTATCCTTTTATTTACACATAAATATCTCAAAGTCATGAAAAATTCATCATTTCAAATTTCTAATTAATGTTTTAAATTATGTGAATGAGTGCCATGACTGTATGAGCATGTATATGTGTGAGCACAGGTACCAGTGGTGTCTAGAAGAGGGTATACCAGATCACCTGGAGCTGAAGTCACAAAGAGTTGTGAGCCTCCCACAGTAAGTTTGGGGACAAAAATACAGGTCCTTTTAAAAAGAAATATGTACATGTAAACCTCATTACATGTCCCTAGCCTCAAATGTATCTTTTTGACATCAGTTTATAAATTGTCTCAGTAAAAGTTGCACTTCCGAGAAAGTGTTTTGTGATACTCAGATATGTTCTCAGAAGGTAATGCTTCCTCTCTGCTTTTGAAATTTTAACAACGATAGAAGATCTCCTCTATTCCGGTAATGGGAATCATTCTGCCTATGGGGAAGGAAACTCCACACTATTAAATAATTCCCTTGGTTCTCACTACTCAGACTTTTGTGAAGATTCAAACACTTGCTTACACTTAAATCAATAGTTATAAAATTGCCTGTGGCCTTCTGAGCTAATTAGTTATTTTCAAGCATTTACACGCTATAGAAGTAGATGTATTTTTCTAGTAATTCATGCAATTTTTTTCATGATTTTTCTTTCTATTCCTTTCTCCTTTCTTTTCTTCCTGCATCAGATTCTCCCTTTCCCTCTGTCATAGCTAGTTTTTGTCATCTTGGCACACCTAGACATCCATGAGGGGCAGTCTCAATTGAGGAATTGCCTCACTCAGATTGGCCTGGAAGAGGGGTCTGGACTGTACAGGTATTTGAGCACGTCAAGGGCAGCAAGTCCATAATTGGTTTTGGTTCTTGCCTTGGCTTTTGTGGGTAAGGAATTGTAATCTGTAATACAAATATACCCTTTCCTCCACAAGTTGACTTTGGCCATAGTGTTTATTACAGCAACTGTAAACAAACTAGGACACCTTCCCAAGATTTTACTCCATGCTGATTTTTGGTTTATGTCTTTAAAAAGTTACATTTCTACCTCACTTGAAACTAATGTGATTAAAACTTGATTAACTTGAAGTGTAACATGAATTTGCTTTTTCAGGTCATTTACAGGTCATAATTATTTCTCTACTTCTTGTTGACACAGGAAAAATGATTGGCCTCTTTCTCCTAATAAACCATATTCCAGAAAAGACACAGAATTATGATAACTATGACACAGAATTATGATAATTATGAAAAATAGAATTCATATTCAATTTTGGTTTGGGTTTTAAGTGTTTGTTCATCCCCACCCTACCATACCACAAGAGACACACACACACACACACACACACACACACACACACACACACACACACAGGATTACATGGATGCACACTAGAACCATAAAAATGTTCACAGATTAGTGCATTAAGCTCTGGAGAGAGGAAACTAAGTTTTCAACAAGTCTAAATGTGGCTCTAACAGTATTAGAGAAAGTTTCTGGCTTGGGTTTTATTATTGCTGGGCCAGGTCCTGGATGGGCATTTTCTTGGGAGTTACATGATTTGAACTTAATATGCCATTGACACAGAAATAGCTCTCACATCCAAAGAAACAAATAAAAGTTTATTTTGGAGTCATATTTGGGTGAGAATGGCTTAGGAAGACAGACTCAGTTAATTCAATGTTCAGGGTGCTAACAGCTTCATGAAGTATTTATAGGAATGGAACAAATAAAGTTATAAATCAAGATATTTTAAAAATACAGTAGTGGAAACATCAGACCTGCAGGTTATGGCAATCAAGCAAATCTGTCCAAGAACTCAGTTGCTATCTGTTAATATCCTGAGCTTATTACGGCAGAGCTAGGATTTATATTTTATTAAACACAACAGTGCTAACCAATAGCTCTTAGAGGATTAAGAATAGGCCTTGATGATTTGACTCTAGACATGCAGTATTCCTACTCTCCTTAATCAGAGATATTCCAATCCATCAACCATCCCGGCAGAATCTTCAACAACTGTGAGGTCTTTATTTTAGTCACCAAAGTGCACTAACTCTTAACATTTCTTACAATGAAATCTAAATAAAGGCTTATGTAACATGTGCATTATAAATCTTTTGTTATTCTAGTTATTAATTAATTAAGTCCCTGTATTGATGTGCATGTATAGGAGTGGTTACATGCCAATAAGTCATGGCATTCTCTATAAAATGTCATTTGACAAGGAAGAAGATTTTTTTTTGAGGCTGTAGATTTGGTTAAGATTATCATATTGTCCATACTGAGTATTGTGATCTACTTTTATAAGCTGTGCTTCCATTTATTTGAATATTTAATATTGTTAGAATATTTTAGTTTTATGCTACATTAATTAAATTTACTCATGAGAATTTCATTCTCTTAGGCGTCGTTATACATAAAAGTAATGTGTTAGAATAGTTCAAGTATATGGTATAACTAAGTGAAAATTAGCAGAAAGGCTGAAACACACTGTACCTGCAAGCAGGAGTTTATCCCACTCTTATAAAAAGAAAACAATTAATTGGAATTTTTGAGATTATAATCAGAAGAAGTGGAATAAGCAAGATTTGTACATTATTTGTTTTAGTTGTTTTTTTTTTTTTCCCTTCCTGGAATACTTCTTGTGATGCCTAGTCTTTGTCAACTTGATATAAACTAGAGTCACTTGGGAAGAGGAAAGTTGAACTGAGAAAATGCATTCGTCATACTGGCCTATCGGCACATGTGTGGGAGATTTCTTGATCAAGGATTGATATGGAAGGGCTCGCTTCAAAAAGAGTGGTGCCACTCCTTGTCAAGTAATCCTGAGAGATATAAGAAAGGTAGCTGAATATGAGCCTGATTAGTATGTGTAAGCCAAATAAACTACTTGTTCCCAGACTGGTTTGGTCATGGACTTTATGACAGAAATAGAAAGTAATCTAAAACACTCTACATAGAGAAAGAGTATACCAGTAACATAAATAAATTCCATATATAGGGAGTGAAAACAATCATCAGGTAACTGAAATTTATGGTGGTAAAAGTCCCGGAAGTAATATTTTGTTAATTCCAGTCTATGATAATTAAAGGGATTAACAGGAAAACATATACTACACAGTTTGGACTGAGCAAGTTTCAAACTTCAAGTGTTGAGAAATTCTATACACATATAGAAAATTTATAATTATAAATAAACACATTATCAGAGGTGACATCATAATGTATGAATTGAATTGAATAATTTATTCTTAAATATTTTTCCAAAAAGAGTTACATGTTGCTATCTCAACATGGGCTTGCATCTCTCTAATTATATGTTCTTAATGAATTTTCTGTACAGCTGAACGATAATTTTGGAAATTAGTCTTATTAGTGGGAGTGGGTTTTTTGTTTGTTTTTGTTTTAATCACATAGCAGCATGGTAATAGATTAAAGGAGTTTTACTAGTTGCATCCCATTTATGATAAGACTATATCTGGAGTTCTAAATTGAAACACTGGAGTACAAATAATGAAATCTGTGTTCATTTACCCATTGTACACCTGAAGTAGGATAATGTTCAAACATTTCTAAAGGAAGGAGTAACATGATCAACAGATAAACAATTGGAATGATGGTTATTTATCTACAAGACATGCACAGAGTTCCACAAATCATAAACATTTTTCCTGACAACAATAAAGCAAAATCTGTTTTTAGTGCCTTCTAATTATTTTCTATTGTTCTTAAGAGTAGTTTCCAAATTCTTAACTGTATACTATAGGAACTTTATCTGTGGTTAAAGACTTATCTCTTTCATTACAGGCTTTGTTCCGCTGTATGACACAAACACTCTCATCTCCCTCCACTTCTGAAGTTTCTGCATTCTGCCTCCTTGCAGCTTTTAGCAATGATACTCTTCCCCTGAAACACATCACTAACATTTACTCTCAGTTGTCTAATCTTTGAGAGCAGGCTATAATTTAGAAGGAAACCTTTTGTTACATTAGAGTGCTGTAAGCTTTGCAGCTATGTATTCCCATAGCTGTTTAGAATTTTTGTAATTTAAAAGGTTTCATGTTAGAACAGTCTACAATTTTCCTTTATATGCTTGAGTCTAAACCCAAGAAGACTGAAAAAAAAATCCTTATATTCACCATTGAATCCCAGACTCTATAATTCTTCAGATATGTATATATATATTTGTTATATTGAATAGGTATCTACAAAGTATATTATAAATGTTTCTTGACTTATTAAATCTTTTAATAAATTCTACAAAACAACAATTATTTTCATAACCCCACAATATGAAAATATTATCCACCAGAGTCAACATATGGACTGCCAAAGTTCACAGTTAGGAAATTGCAGAGACTTAAACTTTTACTATGTCCAAACAACTCCTTTGATTTTGTGATAAGTATGTAAAAAATAAAGACAAATATTTTCATTTGCTATTGTTTATGCTATGGGTGATTGTGCAGCAAATATCTCAAATGTAGTGGCATGGAATAACCATTTTACTATTGTGGTAATTTGAATAGATTTGTCCCCCACAAACGTATAGAGAGTGGCACTATTAGGAGGTGTAGCCTTGTCAAAAGAAGCTTGGTCTTGTTACAGGAGGCTGGATGACACACTCCTTTAAGCCAGACCTTGAGGCTGGATGGCACAGCTTTGATCTGGACCACACCTTCTGGAGGAAGTATATCATTGTTGAGGCAGGCTTTGAGGTTTCATATACTCAGGATACCTCCCAATGAATCAATCGACTTTCTTTTGCCTCTGAGTTATTAAGTAGGACCCTCAGTTCCAGCACCATGTCTGCCTACATGCCACCATGCACCCCAACATCGACTGAACCTCTAAAGTGTAAGCAAGCCACCAAAAATTAAATATTTCCTGCTTAAGAGTTGCTGTGGCCATGGTGTCTCTTCACAGCAATAAAACCCCAACTAAAGCAACAATCTATACAAATTCTGTGGGAAGTGACCGTGGAGATGCAGACTGTGGTGACATTCTTTTATTCTGAACATCTGAACCTTGCACATATCCTATATAGCAAGAAGTGACTTAAGTGTTGGGGAATGGAACATTCCCATGAATGGAGAGGTTTCATTAGTAGCATGTTTGAACTCTGTTTTGGGGTGACCAAAAATCTGAGTTGAAAAGAGAAGTAAAACAATCAAAGCTGGGTATGGTGTCATATTCCTGTAATCCTAAAACTTGGTATGCAGAAACATGGCGATAACTTCAACTTCTAGACCATCAATCTGATAACTTGAGGTTACCTACAGCATCATGAGCCAGCAGGAAGGCTCTGAGTGGACTTATGTCAGTGAATTAGAAAGTAAATGTGTAGGTAGTCCTTTCTGACCCAAAATTTTAGAATACAAGTAATTATTTCATTCACACTATGTTGGTTGAAGCAATCATACATGCCTGACTTCAGAAAATTGAGGCATGGTATCAAAGTGCTTGTGACCGTATTTAGAAATAACTCCTGTTATTTTCCTCCCCAAACCAAGCCAGAATTCCCCTTACTATCAGCAGAGTAAGGATGAGAACTCCCTTTGCTGCTGCAGATGTATTATTCTTGAGCTTAATTTTTTTTCTAAGTGAATGAAAGGAAAAGGGATATGTTTTATTATTCAAGTGTAATATTATGTATATATAAAACATAATTTATGTGTCTATAAAGAATGTGTAAAAACAAAAAATGCACAGTTTTGGTTCCAGAAGTTAATATGTTTTATATATCATATATATATGATAGATATAAAAATGTCATGAGATTCCATATAAAGAGACAAAATTAAGAGAGGATGACCTATATATCCTAGATATACTAGTACAATAATTTATTCACCTATGATTCATTCAGATGTCATAGGGACAGAGAAAGAAGAAAAATGGGAGAAAAAGAAGAAAAATCCAAAAGCGAAAATAGTTATTTTATACATGGAAAAATGAAGATATGGTCCAAATTTCTAATTTTACTAGTGAATTTCTTATTGAATTTTGAGTAAGAACAGGATCTAAGTAATTTTAAAACATGTTTCACAGAAAATGATCTTGTAAGTGTGTTATATGAGAGAGATGCCAAATGTTAGCAATTTTTTTTTTCTGAAAGATAACCGAAGCAGGAATAAGTTAAAGAATTGTGGTATTTCTATTATTTTGTAAAGATAAAAACAATTTAACAATTTAAAAAGAGATTTGGTATTGAATTATTAATGTTTTGAAAGATTTCAAGACTCAAATATTTTATATAATTGGAACAATACAATTTTAGCTATACTCAGTGGTACAGTTGTATCTTGATTAAAGTTATAAAGGAAATATATTCACAAATTGATGTTTTCTTCCTTACACGTTTTTTGACTGCTGAATTTTTTTCTAACTTTTTAAAACTTTTTGTTTGCCAATGAGTAGACATTAGTCATACATGTAAGTATTACATTAGAGCCAAAATTACATTTTAAGTTTTAATTACTGTGCCTAAGAAATCCATTAAAAAAAAAAAAGAAATGCCTGTAACCTCTAAGCCCCTGGCTCAAGAACAGATACTTTCTGAAATGCTGTTGGCTATTCTTTTATGGGAGATAATGAGTCACATGTTTTCACTTCTCTAAACAAGTTTGTGTGACACAACTTCATCACATGTGTGCAGGAGAAATGTAGGCAGGAAGTATGTCAGGATGTATGCTTGCCCCTGATTGGATGCAGGCAGGTGGTACTTAGGTAGGAAATACACTCGGATGTATACTTGCCCCTGATTGGATGCGGGCAGGAAGTATATAGTTAGGAAACACACCAGGATGTATACTTGCCCCTGATTGGACGCAGACAGGAAGTACATAGGTAGGAAATACACCAGGATGTATACTTGCCCCTGATTGGATGCAGACAGGAGGTATATAGGTAGGAAACACACTAGGATGTATACTTGCCCCTGATTGGACACAGACAGGAGGTACATAGGTAGGAAATACACCAGGATGTATGCTTGTCCCTCATTGGGCCTGATGGGAAAATGCAGTGAATTATGGATTTTTGCCCTTTTAAGACCCTGCAAAATGGAACTCTGGTTCATTTTCTGTAAACAAAGAGTTGTAACCGGCCAGAGCCCTTCAACCTGGCAAGTACTTAATTAAAGCTTGCTTCAAATCTGGCTTTAAACTGTGGTAGTGATTTTATTCAACCTGTGGGATTAACAATATATGTACCTATGATAACACAGTCTAACCAAGAGTTAGTAATTTAAAAATGTGTGTTTACTGTGACTGGGAGTATCCTAATGGAATGGAATGGATTTAAAGTTCTATCCATTCTCTTTTCTTGTTAAATAAGCACATTTCATCAACTGGTACACTGCAAAATCCTCGATTCCAGTTAGTTTAATTTGGAAGCACAACCTAGGACTATCGTTTTCTTGAATGCTTGTTAACTGTAACACTCATCTGGTGTGGCTGTGGGTCTCTATATAGCTCCTTGAAATTCCAAATTAATGAAGAAAAAAAAATCTTATCTGAAGAGTTAGTTTGACAAGTCTTTTATATTGTAATTATGAGCAATCTTTTTTTTTTTTTTTTTTTTTGGTTTTTTCGAGACAGGGTTTTTCTGTGCAGTCTTGGTGCCTTTCCTGGATCTCGCTCTGTAGACCAGGCTGGCCTCGAACTCACAGAGATCCGCCTGGCTCTGCCTCCCGAGTGCTGGGATTAAAGGCATGCGCCACCACCGCCCGGCTATGAGCAATCTTATATGGTGCTTTCCTGTCAATAAAACACTTTGGCTAAACATCTTTAAAGAACACTAAAGTTTCCTTCTCCTTGCCCTGTGCTTGTTTTCAGTTGAAACCTGTGGTCTCTACTAGTTCTACAAGAGTTCTTCTCCTGTTATTGCTAGACCATCACGACTCTTGATGCCTGTTCCCACAAAGACAAATAAGCAGCAACGAGAACTGATCTTTCAAACTGACCAGTATTTTAACAGCAGCCATCTGTGATGGAGATTACCATTCACTTTAACTAGAACAAAACAGCAAAACCTGCCTGCTCATTGCCAGCCTGCAGGCTTTATAGGAGTTAGGGAATGAGTGAGTGGGAACAGGGGCAGTCAGTCATTCTGAAGCTCAAGTCTAGCTCTTTTGATCAAGTAGTCACCCCACATTTATTGAGATTTATGATGTTTGTATCTCTCTCATTATTATCTCGGATGCCTGGGATAAGTAGGAAGCGAATTCACTCTCTCT
>CABHPP010131747.1:0-24314 GCA_902168425.1 Peromyscus attwateri | reverse complement strand
TGTGTGTGTGTGTGTGTGTGTGTGTGTAAAAGCCAGCATTCACATGACACTATCACTAATATGTGTATTTATATTTCTTTCTAAAGCGAATACAGTACACATGTGTATCCAACTTACACACTAGGGTACACTAGTGTAAACAAGGGCACAGTGGAGCCACACAACTGGACTAGTCTGTGGATAGAAAGAAAGGTTTATCGAGGATAAAGCCAAGGATGTCTGTCAGAGGGCAGAAAATTATATGTTACTCAGCAGGGTGGTGGTCTTTGAGCTGATACAGGCTGTTCATGTTAATGGGGAACTAGATTCCCCTGCAGAGGTAGTAGGCTAATGACTGGGTATTAGATAAGGGAGGCAACTGAACTAAGCTAGTAAGAACTCATGAACTTTGGACAGACAGCTGTGGAGCCTGCTTGGGACTGGACTGGGCCCTCTGCATGGGCGAGACAGTTTTGTAGCTTGCTCTGTTTGAGGGGCCCCTAGCAGTGGGAATAGGATCTATCCCTGGTGCATGAGCTGGCTTTTTGGAACCCATTGCCTATGGCGGGACACATTGCACAGTTTTGATGCAGCAGGAGGGGATTGGACCTGCCTCAGATGAATGTGCAGGCTTTGTTGACTAACTATGGGAGGCCATACCTTTTTGCAGGAGGGGATGTGGGGTGGGCTATGGTTGGAAGGCTGGAGGGATTGGAGGAGGGATAAGGGAGGGATCTTCTGTGGTTGGTATGTGGAATGAATAAAAAAATTCTTAATGAAAAAAACAAAAACAATAAAACAAAAAACCCCAGAAATAGCCTTGTGAGATTACTTCAGAATGCTGAGTTATCTGCCGGTTTATCCAATAACAGTCCTTTTGTTTACCCAGTCAGAGTTTTTTCCTTAGAATATATAGTTCTCTTATCCTCCATTCTCACCTATAGGTTCCAAACAATACAACTTTATCCTAAGTCCAAATAAGGACACAGAGTCAATTACTTTTTAAACCTACAGTTAAGTGTACTCCATAATTAGGTTGATTGATATTAAGGAATAATGAACAATGATTATGAGCAAGACTATAGGGTCAGGGTAGACCATTTAAATGAAGCGATAAGTATGTACACTTAAGACAATCTCCTGGTCATTTCTTTATCTGATACAGAAGAGATTTGAAAGAAAATCCCAACACCTGCATTCTCCTGATATCTACTCTGCCATCATAAATATGAAGTCCTTCATTTCTGTTAAATAAGAAACCAATGATGATTCTGCATACCAAAAACCATCTGTCTATGTTCATCTGTATCAACAAACTCCTGGGCAATTTGCATTAGCACAAGCTGTTATTTCTGTCTTTGCCAATGTTTAACAATGTCGGGTGATTTTTACATCTTCTCAAGGCAGCATATAATGTGAAATTCACATTGGCATATCTGAAATTCCAAGAAAATAATATTTTTGCTCTTCACCTGGTTAAAAATAAAGTATTACATATTTTCCAGTCATTATAATATGTGCACTAAAATGGTTTCAATTCCATGTAAGAATATTTTACGATAGTTGTTTAATAATTTAAAATATTTATAATTCAATTAGTACTTTACTTGATACTATCTATTTCTTCATTTTAATCAATCAAAAAATACTATATTCCCTATCCAAAGGAAGGTAAGTCATATATTATTCATTTGGAGATTACTTGAAGAAATTCATTAAATAATGACTTTTTACTGTCTAAAAATGTCAAGATTTTTAAAAGAAAACTTGAACATTTCAAATCAACATGTATTTATTGAGCTATAATAAACATCAATATAGGTTCTTTCTAGACACACAAATTTCATATATAGAATATAAAGGTTCTTTCAAGACACACAAATTTCATATATAGAATATAAAATTTTATTTTCAGCCAAATTCTTGAACTATTATAAGGAAAAAAAAATCAAGATCCTCCCTGGAGGATTCAGCTTGACTTTTGGCATTAATATAGTTGATCGTCTCATTTTTATTCCTTTAGATATGAAAAACATGACAGAGACCAAGGAAGAAACATTGCCTATCAAATACGAAATTAATGACATGGAACTGTGTAAAAAACAAGCATTGCAGTTTGCCCTATCATAATTCATCAATATTAAAAGAAGACTAAATATGAGAGACTATTGGTCCACACTTGATATCCATCACAAGAAGTATATTCAAGTCTAGAAAACACCAATGATGTTAGTAAAAACAAAGAGTTGTTTGCACATTGTAGACAGAAATGCCGAGACTTCTTATTATGGCTTTCAACAATCTGTATGCTACTTGCAGAGGCAACTTCCTTTAATATAGTAAAGCCTTCTTTCAGTAAAAAGAGGCCTTTCAGCTTCCATTAATGCATTCTTTAAGCAAAATTGTGTGTCTACTTACTTTTACAGGAAATGTTCAAATCGAAAGAGAAAAGAAGCTAAGATTTTTGAATATCAATTATGAGTCAAATATTGACCAGACACTTACACACACACACACACACACACACACACACACACACACACCCCTTATATGGGAGATATTATTTCCAAACTGGGAAAGATAGCTTAATTATAATTACTCAGTTGAAATCTATGCATATATATATATATATATATATATATATATATATATATATAATCTTCTGATTGATTGTCTGAACCAATAATGAATCTTCCTAGATTTCTAGGATATAGAATGAGGCTGCAGTGTTGATTCATTTCCTCTCTTCTCTGTGAGTAATTAAACCATAACCATTGATTCAAATAAAGCACAGCTTCCACAGAATAGCAGTCCTGAATCAGGGACATTCATTTGTTCCTATAGGCACATCAGTGGTGAGGAAATAGTTTCAGGAAAGTGCCAGATTACTTCACTACCCTTTGCGGGATCCTAACCCACCATCATACCCATCATCCAAAAATTATTCTAGCTTTCATGTTCCATTGGGCCTTATATTTGCAAGCCACTTGAAATTAGAAAAGCTTACCTCCCAAATTATTTCCATATCCAATGAAAATTCAAATTATGGCTCCCAAATATCTATGAAAGTTGTTTTATTTTTTAAAATATTTGATGTTTGATGGCATTCTAAATTTGCCAAATTGCTTGACATGATTTATAACATTACTGCCAACACCTTCCAAGAATTAAATTGCATTTTGTTGAGCAAGATTAGTTTCTTACTGGATTTACAAACAACTATACACATGAGACATTTGTGCTTGTAAAACTTACTGGAGATCAGTAAACAGAGATGGTATAGAGATGATGTCATAAACACAGAAAATAATGTAACTACTACACTGAGTATTTTCATTCATTTATTATCTTGTCTACCCCATTAACTGACAGTTTTACTTGATATTTTACACTTATGTCTAGTGTTCTATTTTCTTTATCCTTCCGTGTTTTCTCCTTGACCTGTAACTTCCCTGCTCTAACATAATGCCACCCTCTACTTCGATAACAAAAAATTGAAAAGTAGTATCTTTTATACAGACATAGGTTTTCAAATTTCATTTGCATTTATTAATTTGAGGGAAAAAATTAAAATTGTACTATGCAAGAGAATCTCCTTTTTTAAATATTGCTGTAACAGATTGAGTGAGATTGACCGCTATATGTTTGGATGCTTAGTCATTAGCTGGATTACTGGGAATGATTAGGAAAGTTGGAGGGGGTGTGTCACTGGCAGTCGGCTTTCACACTCAAAAGTATCACTCTGTCTCTCTTTGTTTCTCTTTCTGTATCTCTCTGCTTCTCTGCGTTTCTCTGTCTCCCTCTCTCTATGTCTTTCTCTCTGTCACTCTTTCTGTCTTTCCCTTTGTTTCTGTCTCTGCTTCTGGCCTTTGTCTCTGTCTCTTAATCTCTTAGTCTCTGTCTCTGTCTCTGTCTCTCTCTCCTTTCCTCTTATCCTCTCTCTTTCTCCCTCTTGTCCCCTCTCTCTGTCTGCTTTCTGCCTGAAGATCAGTATGTAAAGCTGCAAGCCACTTCTTGAACACCATGCCTACCTACCTGCCATCACATCCTCCATCATGACAGCAATGGACTAACCCTTAAAACTGTAATCAAGACCCCAGTGAAATATTTTCTTAGAGTCACTTTAATCAAGGTGTTTCATCATAGAAGTAGTATATTAACTAATACAATTGCTACATATATTTCATGTTTAATGGTTAATGATAGTTGAATGTTATGCTTACACATGGTACTTAGATACACACATGAATGTGTGTGTGTGTGTGTGTGTGTGTGTGTGTGTGTGTTTATGAATGTGAGTTTAGGTTTTTCTCTCCCAATTTTTTTTTATAATATGGAGACTTTTATTTTGATAACAACACATAGCATCATCTATTTTAAAAAGCCACTTGTATTAGACTACTTTCCTGGAAAGATATCTCAATTTCCAGTAAGTGAAATTAAAACATCAGAAAACAGGAAACAGATCACTACTAGCTTTTCAAATATACTAATGAATTCCTGCAGTAGATGAAGGCTGTACTTACAGATCATATCAGAGGAATGAGGAGTGACTTCATCCCTCAATACTCAGTCTCTCATCAATACCAACAGAGTGGCTCTGTCTTGTGGCATGTTTTCTCTAAAGTATGGAAAATGTGCTCTAATTTGCTAAGGAAGCTGTAACAAAGTATCACATAGTGAATGTCTTGAAAGTAAACAACAACAAGGCAAAACACCAATTTTCTCCAGATTTGGAGACTGGAAATCCAAGATAAAGGTTTGATAATTTTGTTGCTGGTGATGGTTTCTTGTTACAGAGTTCCTCTGTGTAGCTGGCTGTTTTGGAGCCCACTATATGGATGAAATTGGTATTGAACTAACAGATAACCACAAGCCTCTGCCTCCTTGAGTGCTTGGAATAAAGATGTAGGCCACCATGGCTCTCTTTGGTCTCTGGGTCCTGTTGGGTCCAGGCAGCATCAGAGATGGGCTTGCTCTCCTGGCTTGGGTTCTAGGCAAGACCTGTCATTGGTTTGCCACTCCCACAATATCTACACCACTCTTACCCCAGCACATCCTATAGGCAAGATATACCATAGGTCTAAGGTTGTGTGGCTCTATTTGATTTCTCACTCCCTCCACTTGAAGGCTTTCCTGGTCACAGGAAATGGCCAGTTAAAGCTACATATCCACTATGGCTAGGAGTCTAAGCTAGGGTCATCCTTGTAGATTCCTGGGATATTGCCTTGCTCCAGGTTTTAATCTGACCCTGAAATGCTCCCCTTTTCCAGTAGTCTTGTTCAGTACTCTCCCCTTCATCCTCCCCAACCTGATCTCTCATGTACCCATTCCCACTCACCTGCAGTCCACTCAAAAATTTCTTCTATTTCACCATTCCAGGAAGATCTGGGTAATCCCCCTTGAACCTTCCTTGTTACCTAGCCTCTCTGGGGCTGTGGATTGTAGCATTGTTATCCTTTATCTTACAGCTAATATCCAGTTATGAGTGAGTACATACTATATTTATTTTTCTGGATCTGTGTTGCCTCACTCAGGATAATTTTTTCTAGTTCCATCCATTTGCCTTCAAATTTCATGATGTCATTGTTTTTAACAGCTAAATTATACTCAATTGTGTAAATGTACCACATTTTCTTTATCCATTCCTTAGTTGAGGGACAATAGGTTGTTTCCAGGTTCTGCCTATTACATGTAAAGCTGCTATGAACATAGGTGAACATGTATCTTTGAAGCATGATTGAGCATTCTTTGGGTATATGCCCAAGTGTGTTATAGGTGAGCCTTGACGTCAACCGATTCCCAATTTTCTGAGAAACCACCATATTGATTTCCAAAGTTTACATTCCACTAGCAATGGAGGAGTGTTCCCCTTGCTCTACATCCTTACTAGCATAAACTGTCACTTGTGTTTTTGATCTTAGCCATTCTGACTTGTGTAAGTTGGAATCTCAGAGTCATTTTGATATGCATTTCCTTGATTGCTAAGAATGTTGTACATCTCTATAAGTGATGCTTGTCCATGTGAGATCTCTCTGTTGAAAATTCTCTGTTTAGAACTATACCACATTTTTTACTTGGATTATTTGGTGTGTTGATTTCTAGTTTCTTGAGCTCTTTATATATTTTGGAAATTAGCCCTCTGTTGGATGTGGGGCTGGTGTAGCTCTTTTTCCAATTTGTAGGCTGCCTTTTTGTCCTATTCTGTTACTTGGTTTTTATTGTGCTGAGCCATGGTTCCAGAATCTGAAGCATACACATCCTGGAGCCTTCTGTTTCTTGCAGGGAATAAGAAGGGGTAGCGGAAAAAAAGAGAAATATGGGGGAAGAAAATATTATTCACTGTGGTTTTTAGTTTTTACTTAAATTATCTTTATTTCTTGTTTCTTTTTTACTATGTAGCAATGTGAAATATTACTCAAACAGAGGTACGTAACTACCATGAAGCAAGCACCAGGCTGATTCCCAGAAGTTAACCCTTTAGAGAACTGATTGTCCTTGTTCCAGGTTTGCACATAATATCAGGAAGAGCTATTATGACATCAGCTTTCCCACACCACCATTTTGGTTATATTTGTGTCTTCTTACTCTGAATATGTCTTTGCATATGCTTACTTAATTCTCCTGTGCATAATTTTGAAGTAAACTCAGGAGGCTTCCATATGGCAATGTGCAAGATGACAGTGACAAAGTCTTCTTGTTTCTAATGAAATGGAAAAAAAGGTTTTTTTTTTTACATTTTAATGAAAAATACAAAAACATATCTCCAAAATACTATGATTGTGCACAATGTAAGGCCAAAGATGCAGTATAAGTTTAAGTGTAATTTTCAATGTTAATGTATTTTTAATCATTTTTAATATATGATTACTGAAATATTAAATATAACCTTGACTTGCAGTGTTGTGGACTACCTTATATGATTTCTCCCATCATGACTGAATTACAAGCTACCATCCTATGTCATTCAATATGAGCTTGGGAAGAAATATATAGTAGTTTACCATTATGTAGTGTTGTCATAGAAAAAAACACGTTAGACAGAAAACATTATTTAAATATCTAAGTATCTAATATTTAAAACCAAAAATTATTTTTTTCAAGTAATGGTTGTGGGGAGTTAAATTTATTTGTAAGTTTTCCTCCCATGGAAAGAGCCATAATAGTTTGTTTTAAATTGGAAAAATCAGTTGACACACATCAATAGCCTCGTCACTAAGAGATATACTAATGAAAAATCCTCATACTAATGTCGTACCACTTTTATTTGTATGGGAAAAAATGTTTGCAAAACATATTGCAGAGCAGTAAAATAGCTTAACTTAAAAGTCATTGGGAAATGCACAGTGATTCACAGTGTGTTTGAAACAGAAATTTTATGAAGCTCAGCTTCAGGCTAATAAAAACACTTCTTCATTTGATAATGTCCAAAAAGATGGGCAGTCACTTCACACAGAACTGAATAGGGCTATAAAAAGGAGATCCTCTAAATGCCCACTTAGCTACATACTATGAACAATGTAAAGCAAGGAAACTTTCAGAGGATGCTTTGGGCAAAAGACCCAGTATTAATATCATAAGAAAATTTACTGTTCACCATTCCCAAGTCAGTTCTTGCAACAGAACACCTTTGGACATGTGCTGCCTTAAACATTTGTGTACTCTTGCATAAGTGTTTTTGGCACTGGCATAATCAACACTCTGCCACTTATTATTTGCTGATATAATTAAAGTAGCTAATCAATAAACTTTAAGAGCTAATCCCTCATTTCCCTAATGCACTAAGGAATATTTTCACCAGTAATTTTTAGCTCAAACCCATTGACTAATAGTTCCCTGTTTTATAATAAAAAGAATTTACTTCTATTTGAATCTTTTAAGACTTAAAATGTTCTGAACTGCCATTTGTAATTATGCTAAGATATTAGCAGCCACACATAAAAAGTTATCAGACTAATCTGGCAATGGCAAACCTGCTCATGATTCACCAAACTAGATATGATGAATCTTTTCACTTTGTAGTATTAAGATATTTTATTTTACTTTTCTGTACATTTTCAGGTTTCATTTCCAGATTCATAAATATACAAGAAACACATTTTAAAATTCAGAAGTAAAGTCTTAAGGCTTTGAAACCATCTGCAAATAAGTAGGACAGGATGTCTTTGCATGTATGGACACTGACTAATACATGCAGAAGATATGCAATGACACATGTAGGAAGCAGTAATTTGACCTAATAATGTCTGGTAAGCCAGTCAATGCATCCTCCTGGAATAATGATATCAAATGAAAACAGTCTGTGTCCATATAGATTCTTGTTCTTCACCTAGTCAGCAACAGTGGCAAAACATTTTGTTCTCAAAATCAATTATGTAGGTCGGGACTATAACTAAATATTCACCAGTGTCTAGGTGATGTAAGGAGTAATTGCTTACATCCCACAGAGATTTTTCCCTATAATTACTGGAAAAAATAAATAAATAAAAGTCTTTCCAAAATTTTGCTGTGTCATGGTTGAACTGGCCTTGTGCCACCATGCCTGGAAGTTATGAAAATTTATAATATACACTATGGGTTAAAGCTAATGAAGTATGAAGTCCAAGAAAAATGTGTGGGCAAGTTCTAAAGATTTGGAGATTGCAAAGGGATTATTAATTAATATGTATTCTGGCAGGTAGTGAGTATATTATCAAAGGCCATTTGTGCTTCTTTATGCTATCCCTTACATACACAAAATTCTGTTTACAAGGCAGAAATTAGTTTATGATGAAAAATGAAAATTTACCATGGCTTATCGTGTCATTCATGAGTGTTTAATGCCCAAAGGACTGTCTAAGGGAAAAGTTTCACTCTTTTTTCAACCTTCGTTTGTGAGAGGTTCTCTGCAGGTGTCAATCAGAGAAACAAAACATGAAGAGATGAGAATGAAAACTTGGTTCAGATTGACTTGGACAACCTGGATCAAGACTTCAGGGAGTCTGATATCATACAGTTTATTCCCACTATATTTAAGCCCAGTATAATTTGTAAAATGTTTTCTGGTGTAGTACTATTCCCAGTGCACAAGAAAGTATAGTTACATTGAAACTATCAGGGTACAGGCCATGTCCTACAAGATGGGTTCTAGAGATAGGCTTCCTGTTCTAGCTTTAGAGCATGGGTAAGGGTCTGGCCTAAACTCTGTCATACAGATAGCATAGAAATCATCTGTACTATTATCCACCTTTGGTACTTTTTGTGGGAGCTTGGAGAGCCCTGGCTGTATGAGTCATTTAGATTACTAGTCACCTCCAGTCCTTTGTTCCCAGTTGTAGGAGTTTGATATAGCCAGGCTCAACAGATAACAGAGATCACCAGGCTATTATTTGCCTCCAATTCCCAGATTTCAGGATGGAAGAATAGGTGGTTTTTTGTTGCTGTTGTTGTTGTTTGTTTTGTTTTGTTTTATCTTTTCCATTGGAAAGACAATCCTGCATGCTTAACATTTCTGGTTTCTCTGGAGATTTGTGAGCACACTCCCTAAACCTTTTCATTGACAGAAAACACATGCTGTCTTTGTGTCCACCTGAAGAAACAGAATATCATTAATAAACCCAGGTCATTCATGGTAAGGAATCTTTTAACATTTATTCTTTTGTAGAATAAAGCTTAATTAATAAACTACAGTTCACAGTATGCCTGATACCAAGTAGGTGATACTGAAGTTTAATATGACTCTGTAGAGGTCAAACTATACATGAAAATTGCATATTAAAAATATTTGATTATAACCAATCTTCTAAAAGACAGAATTCAGGATTCCTGTTATCTGTGTTTCCCCAAAGGTAAGAATGTTCTCTTATTAAAAATTCATAGAATTTTGTATATATGTCCCTAAATATTTCAAATCCTCTCCTAGTGTCTTACAGTTCCTAATACACTTCACTAAAAATCTATGCAAGTTTTAGTCCTATTGTATTATTTAAGGGCTAGTGGAAAGAAAATTAAATTTCTACTTGTTTAGTAAGATAAATGTTTTTTTCAATTAATTTTTAGTAGCAGCTAATTGCATTAGTGCATGGTAATTCCATAGGTATTAGAGAGGCAACCTTAAACATTTATAGTAATCGATATATTTAGGTGCTACAAATCAAACATAAATATATCATTTTTTCAAATTTTCTAAGAGTTGGTGATGTCAAACTGGTTTGCTCCTATTAACAAAAGAAAAGTAAGTGCATAGTTACATATATGATAACGTAATCTTAAACAGTTTAAGAATTTTTAATATAGTCAGTTTAAATGTTGCGTCTAAATCAGTCAAAATTAAGAGTTATTCCAAAAACGTCACAAGTCTGAAGTTCTAAGCATGCCTGGGATGTACTTTCATGAATTTGAGTTTAGAAAATCAATCCTGTGGGCCAAAAATAGAACGCTTCTTGGAAAGTAATTGAAAGAAGGAAATTCATTGTTCAAAACAGAGAATAACAGTTGATTAAGACAAAGTGATTGCGATGTGCATGAGTTAAGATACTTAAATGGGTCTATTTCCTATATTAGAACTAATTTCCTTTTCTTTTTGGCTATCATTCAGATGAGCCCCTTGAATGACAAAGCCCTATTAGGGCTGATTTAAAGTGACCAAAGGCATTTATAAAGCTGGCAAAACTGATTACACTTTGTAGTGATATGAAAGATGATGCTGTAATGTTCTTACTAATTTCCCCTGTGGTTTCAATGTCGCTGAAGGTATAATTAGCCAGAACAACTATATTTTTAGGAAAACTGAGTCAATGAACTAAGACTAACTTTCACACATTTTAAGTAAATAAGTCAGAATTAAAGAGCTCCTGGGAAAGAAAGAAAAGGAATTTGAGGTGGCTGGAGGAAGGAAAAAGTGATGAAATTATGATGCCTATAAAACAGTTTTGAAAAAATAATATACATATTAAAATTAATCTCTATTTCTGGAAAGTGCTCATTGTCAAGATTCAGCTGGTAAGAATTAAAATTTATTTAGCTATTGATTTTCAGAAATCTCATTCTGTTTTTAATAGCTAAGAAATATTGCACTTACACACAAAAAAAGTTGCTTTATCTTTTGATGAAATAACATCAGTGTTGCGGGTTTTTTTTTTTTTTTTTTAAATATAACCACGCCTGACTGGCTTGCTTTATTGAAGGACATGGAGTAACAACAAGTGAAGACAGCTGGGACCCCAGGTTGGGAAGAATATCCTCCCCTCCCCGTATGCACCCACTGCCCCAAATAAAAAGTAACCAACTATAAGGGAGCAGCCGAGACAGTGACGGGGGTTTGGGGAGGGCAAGGAAGGACATTCAAGGGCAGCAGTGAAGAGACCATGCATGTGCTGAGAGGACCCGAGGTGGCGCTGGATGAGTCTGTCTTCCTTGCAGGCATGTATAAATATAAAGATAAGCCTTTTTTTCCCCTCCCTCTGCCCAGTGCTGCTGGCCACCGTCCCAGCTCGCCTTTCCACACTGGCGAGGGGAAGAGGGGAAAAGCAAGTTATCACCGAATTGCGATCAGACCCACATCCATCAGCTTCTGGATCTTCTGTGCTGTTACAGGGTTCTTTAAGTGTTCGCTCAGAGCCTGGGGGTCCTTCTGCATCTGCTCTAGAATGAGCCTCATGGCTGGGTCACTCATAATCTGCTGCACCTCAGGGTCAGCCATGGCCCGCCACTTCACATCCTCAGGGCTGTCATGTCTGTTGTACTGTGTCATCATACAGCGCTGGTAACCATCTGCTGCCTCCTTACAGCTCGAGTCCAGGTCTAGCGCCTTCTGGTACACATCCATGGCTTTTGTATAGTCCTTCATGGCTTCCAGGGCAGCTGCTTTCCATGTGTAACCCTTGATGAAGGTTGGCTCCAGCTGGATGCACTCCTCACAGTCCTTGAGTGCCAGTTGAAATTCCAGGAGCTTGGTGTAGCAGGCAGCTGGGTTACTGTACAGTTTGGCATCTCTTGGGTTCCGTTTAATGGCTACTGTATAGTGCTTCATAGCCTGGGGGTAGTCCCCTTTCTGGAAGCATTCATTGCCCTTGTTCTTCTCCTCCAAAGCCAAGTCAGGGTTGATGTAGGCCAGCCGCTCCTTCTCCTTCAGGATTTTCTCTGCCTGCTGGCACTTCTTGAGCACGTCTGGGGTTCGGTGCTCTGCCAGAGACTTATTGTAGAAATGGATAGCATCCTTGTACTTTTCTTCTTTGAAGTAGGAATTGCCGATTAGGGCATAAGCTTTGGCAATCTGTCGGTAGTCCTCTCGGTTCTCTCTGCCCACTTCAATAGCCTGCTCACACAGCTCCCGCCTTTCTCGAAGTGTACAGCTGCTTGATTAGTTATGTAAGTCATATTGGTAGGGTCCAGTTCCTTGGCCCTGTCATAATGCTTCAAGGCCACGTCAAAATCTTTCTTCTTGTAGGGATCATTTCCCATCTCTTTTTCTTTCAGTGCCTGTTTCTTATTCTCTGGAAGATCTTCTTCCATTGGTTCTGGCTTGGCCTCCTTTTTGGGAGGATGCGGGGGTGGAGGGGTTGCTGCCTCTTCCTCTTCATCCATACTGCCCAGATCAACCCCAAGAAGGACACTAAGAGTAGTCATGATCCGTGGATCTTGTATTTTCGTGCCTAGGTCTGAAGGCTTGTTCCGTAGCTGTTCTATGAGTTCCCGGTAGGTAGGGTCACTGAGCAGTGTCCTTGTCCTAGGATCGTTCTCCAGCTTCTGGTACAGATTAGGCAAGTTGAAAGGATTCATGAATTTCCTCTCTGCCAACCTGGCCTCCATGTTCTGCAAGCCCTCCTTAAGCTGGAGGTTATTTGCTTCATGTTTTAAACCCTCTTCATAGGTTCGTTTGGCTTCTTCAAACCGGTTTAGGAATTCAAGAGCTGCTGCTTTTCTTGAATAACCCTTGCCCCAGTCGGCCTTCAGGTCAACCGTCTTACAGCCATCCTCACAGGCCTTCTGATAGTCTCCTTTCTTGGCGTAGGCCGCAGAGCGATTGCTATAGAGCACATGGTTCTGGGGATCTAGTTTAATTGCCTCAGAGTAGCACTGTAAGGCATCTTCGATGTTCACAGCACTCAGGGCCTTATTGTCCTTCTCCTTTAGTTCATTCACCTGCTCCATAGCCTGGCCCGGAACCCCGTTGAATCCAATTCGTCCGCTCCGCGTTCCCAACCCCAGTCTTGGGGGTTTTAAAGTCCAAGCTCTTGTGCGACAATTACATTCAACACAACATAATCTCTTGTGGGACTCCCTCCAATAGAAGGCCATATGGGCGTTATTGCTTCTTTCCTTTGCTTAAGAAAGATTATTGGAATTATGCTAACATTATCTTAACTCTTTTTTTTTTTTTCTTTTTCCGGAGCTGAGGACTGAACCCAGGGCCTTGCGTTTGCTAGGCAAACACTCTACCACTGAGCTAAATCCCCAACCCCTATCTTAACTCTTATATTGATTTGTTTACTTCAATGTTTAATAAGTTGCTGTTTTTGTATTTAGCCAGTCAAGAACTCTAGCAATTTAATATTATTAAAAAAAATAGTTTCTGAAATTTCCTTGAGTCTATTTTCACATTGTAAAGGGATCTGTATATGCAGTTTGAATGCTTAGGTTTATTATAAAAGGATTATTTTCATTTAATTCATCTTATTAAATTTCATTCTCATTATGAAGTTGGGCATATTTGACATTATCTTCTCTAAAGAGCATATGAAATTAATGCCATTTGTGAAATAATTGTTTAAATAAATTTATTATTTGTTTATTGCTGGATTTAATAGAAACAAATGAATGTAAATAAGAATTACAAAAAATTATAATTTAGTATATTTTGCTACTCTAAACTGGATTTCAAAACTCATAAAAGTGATAACAGAAGAAAATTTTTTCAAAAGATCATACATTCTATATCAAATTTAAATAAATTAATTTTGGAAGCCTCAAATATCTCCATGAAAGAAAACTGAATGTGAACAAATAAATCCGAAATGAAAATAAAGACCACACACACACACACACACACATATATATATATATGAAAGAGTATACAACACACATATGCTGTAATCTTTTCTACCTAAATTTCCATCTTTATTTAGATCTGGGGATGATACGGATAATCATGAACCGAACCCTGATAACAGCTAAAGAGTAGTGAAAACAAGCCTCAAAGTGAGAGCAGAACTTGTCCTTGGTACTGTTTTGAATCCTTGGGTACATGCACTCATTTGAAACTGCATAAAGTAAGCAGTACCTTGATTGCACTAACAATCTTCACACCTCAGCAGTTCTGGAGAGTGTGGGAAGGAGATAGTGCTATTCATGATCTCAGATTCTTACTTTTAGTTCTAAATTCACTCAACAAATATGTGCTGTGTAAGTATGAGATTCAGTAGACATGCACGTTAGTATTGTTTTTCATGCTTAACAAAAGGGTTGTGCACATTTCTTCTTTTTTTTTCTTTTTTTTTTAACTGTCAGTTGTTCTGGAACTTAGAATGAGAAAAGACTTGGACATGTAAGTGTGGCTAAATATTGCTAGCATATCCCTACAATTTCTGAGACTTGTTTGGGTCTACAAAAACTAAAAATCAAATTGTTATAACAAGAAGAGTTGTTTTAGATCTCTTAATTGCAGGAAAAATTATAAAGATAACACATTTTAAGATGTAATGAAGCTGAAATTTAAGATACACTTAAAACCACCTCTTATCTATATTCCTTTCCTGGGTGTTCTTTTTTGCCAAATATCACTGAGCTGCTGAAATAACACACATAGACTATGTTATTAATATTCAGTCTCCCATCCTCAAGTAGTTTACTTATGCAACATACAGCAGGTGTAACTTATAATTGAATTTCTGATTTTGTTGTCGTTTGGGAGCTGCACATGGTTCAGTCATCATTATCCAGACACCATCACTTCTAACACATGCACACACAATTAATAAATCAAATCATTAATTATGGAAAAAGAATCCCAGGAAAGCTGAGCACATCTAATTCTTGAATAAATATTTTACCATTTAACTATGAAACTAGCACCCCCATTAGCCACGGCACAAGATTACTGTTAGTTTTATTCAGGGGGCTTTTAGAACAAAGTGTGTTAAGAGGAGTCAATACAAGAAAAATATTTCAGACAAAGGGTGCTTCATATGTAGCATGGGATTTAATAAATTTCTAAATGAGCCATCTTCTGATTCAGCTTTGGTTCTTTATCATCTGAAACTAATGTCAATAAAGCTTTGTTTTTAATTTAACTAAATTCAACCAACTGTAGGAGAAACAAATTGTGCTCTTTATTATTATTATTTTTAGTAGATGGTTGCCAGGGTAAAATTGGTAATTAGCAATAGGAAAACATTCTTTTTTTTTTAACTTGTCATACTCCAGTAAACTCAGGAGATTGCTTGATGTGGATGTTTTATAAATGCAGAAGGAAGACAGAAAATTAACATACTTCCCACTTTCTTGACTTGTTAGTTCATCTTTATCCATCAATACTACTTTTTCCCCCATATTTCCCTGTACTGAGGAATTTGTCTTCATCGTATAATGACTTTCATTATGACCTACAAAATTCTTTGTCAAAGAACATACAATAGAAAATAGACGTTAATCACAGAAGATAAATTCCAAACTAAAATAATAATAAAATACAATCAAATATTGGCTGAATGCAGACAGAGGAATTGCTTGCCAGCATCACTGTTAACTATATGGAGGGTTTGAGGAAGATGAAGAGCTATTTTCCACCTTCAATGAAGCTAGAAATAACTCAGGCTAGAAATGAGAGAAGCAGAAAGATTTCTGTCTGCCCAGTTCTGATGGAGTTTCTTGGTACAGCATCATGCAACACATAAGATTGTGATTTTTTTTTCTTCAATGTTGAGAAATTTGAGGTAGCCAGTTTAAAGAAAGTAAGAGCAAGTTGTATTTTAAGGTTGTCCCTTCACTGACACCAAGTCGTTGAAAATACATTGAACCTCAATTTTCCATTTCTAAAATGCCCTACTTTGAAATTAAAAAAAATGTAATATATATCAAGGCTTAAACTTCTGTTTCAACTTCTATTAGGAGGAAAGTAATTGCAGAGGCAGACCTGAGATTTTAGCATTTAGAACCATCTCTTTCATTTCAAAATATATTCCATTCCCAAATCCTTTCAGTAAGGAACTAGTCATGGAAGACACTTCTGTGTCCTACCTACTACCTAGACATTTTTGTATCAATGAGAAATATTTCTTTATCAGTTATGTGTATTCTGATGTACTAAAACTGACCTGGTATACTTGTCCTTGACAAAAAAATAAAAGTTAAGGTTACCATAGACCCATATGAATAAAAGAGCAGAAAATAAAATAAAATAAAATAAAATTAGAAGACCAGAAAGATCTTACAAGTTAAAACTTTCCTCAAGGGTTTTCAATGCCTTTTAGCTATGAGTCTCTTTTCTCAAAAGAAAACCTTTGAAGTAGTTTTATATGGACATTAGATATGCATTGAAGTGGGACAAATCACTGGGAAATAGGAATATCTGCTAAACCTTTAGCGGGTACTGAAGTGGTTTCCCAAAACCTTATTTCTGTTAACACATTCAGATTTAAGACCATAGTCTTCAATGCTACTGTTGTAGCATTTATGGTCTTTCTTGTAGTAAAAGGCCATCATAGGATTTGTAAGCATATTTTACAGTAATACCTCATGTTTCAATCATGTAAACATAGACTGTCAGTGCCACTTTTTGCCACCTGTGTGGAACTACTCACCACCACACCACTATCTTCCACTAGTGAAGTCAAGAGAAAAGTGCAGAAGTGATTAACTTTCCCTCTTATTGGTGGAAAAAGAGAAACAATGAAAAACCACTTTTCTATCCTTGTATTACACTGGGTGTGTTAAAACATCCACTATTTAAATACTATTTATTTTTATTTATGTGTATGTGTCTAGGTCTGAGTGTATGGTACATATGTGCAACTGCCCATATTGTCCAGAAGAGTACTTCAAGTCTCCTGGAATTGGGAGTATTTCTAATTGTGAGTGCTGGGAATAAACTTGGGTCCTATGTAAGAATATCAAGTTTTCTTAATTGTTGAGCCTTCTGTCCAGGCAAACATAAAGTGGGGTTGTGGTTATTAAAATTGTTTACCTCTAAATCCCTGAAAACAAAGCTTGGGGAATTTGTTTTCACTAATCTTTTCTTTTTGAGATTATTGGCTCTATCATCTCTGGAATTCTACAATTATACATTTTCTTTAAGGCAGTTTTTTTATTATTCAGACTTCAGAACTAAATGCGTTTATCCACCTCTGTCTCTCGTTCAAAGTTAAACATTACAAGAAGAACAGAGACCATGATTAACAGATATATGTATGTCAGCTTCAGTGGGTTGATGCTGATGTATGAAAATATGCAGCTTCAATTTACATTTTTCACACTTAATGTCCCAAATTATTAAGTAAAAATTTAAAATGTGGTTTAAAAAATTATGCTTTAAGTCATTGTACTTACAATTTTGAGTGTTTTCTAAACATTATTTTATTTTGTTTTATTTTAATTTTTTTTTATTCTGTTAGAAAACCTTGCAAATTTCTGGAGCTTGGAAATACTTCATTTTGATCTAGTTCAGTGGTTGTCAACTTTCCTAGTGCTGTGATGCTTAATTCAGTTCCTTGTGTTGTGGTGACCTCCAAACAAAAATTATTTTTTGTTGCTCTTTTGCAACAGTAATTTTGCTACTGTTTTGAATTATAATTTAAATATCTGATGTGCATGATATCTAATATGGGACTACCAACATGCTGGGAATCACTGGGCTACATAATAAAATGTAATCTCTTCTAAAATATTAGGTCAAATAAAACCTATGAATTTTAAAAAGAGTCTTATTCTCTTTGTTGTTATACTTATCCACATTATACATGGGAGACAGCATTGTTTTTCAAAACTATTTTAAATATATTCATTAAAGTGATTCACATATTTTCCAGCAGCACCATGACACACACTGTGAGAAAGGAAGTGTCTTCCACTTGAGCTTTAACAGGAGAAATGGTCTGTCACTTTGCTTGGACTGCTAAAGGAAATGTCTTCGAGTGAAAGGATGGACTCCTGCACTTGTCTCCCACAATTCTCAAGGAGAGAAGTCTATGATCAAAACATCTGAAGATTTGATCTGTTCTTGAGGTCCTACTCCTTCACTTACACTTGGCTACCTTTGTGTTGGGTCCTCACATGACTCTTACACTCTATTAACACACTTAGGTCCATGTCCCAGGATTTTCCTTTTACATACAGCAATTTATTAGAATAGAGTTCTACCTTGATGTTCTCTTGATCATGTAGACAACAGTAAAGCACAGTCACACTGAGTGTCAGAGCTTTATGAATTACAGTATATGAATTGCTGGTGGACACAATTCAGCACATGATTTAGGGAATATGTGTTAGCACCTTGTCTTAGTCACTGTTCTATTGCTGTTGAAAGACCATGATCAAGGCAAATGGTAAATGAAAACATTTAACTGGTGCTTTCTTACAGTGTCAGAGTGTTAGTCCATGGTCATCTTGGTTGAGAGTGTGGCAGCCGAGAGGCACCCATAGCTCTGGGACAGCAGCTGAGATCTTACATATTTTTGACAAAATGGAGACACAGAAAGATGGGACCTGGCATAGATTTTGAAACTCAAAGCCCATCCCAAGTGATACACCTCCTCCAGCAAAGCCACACCTCCTAATACTTCATAAATGGTTTACCAACTGGGAATCAAACATTCAAATATATGAGCCTATGGGGGTCGTTCTCATTCAAACCACAACACTCCTACATTATGACGAGAAGTGGAAGAGTTATAACAATTTTATATTGTATCTCTTTTCTTTCATCACTATATATTCAGAAAAAGCGACCACCTCTCCTTCTTCTCAGGATAAAAAGAAGACATGAAACAGAACCATAACCTACATGAAACCAATATAAGAGAGGAAAATTAAATAAGCTTCTTAAAGGTGTTTCCTATCATTATGATTCTAAGACTTTTCAGTTCTGAAATTCCAGAACTTAGCTCTGTAAAAGCTACCTGAGAAAGTAATCTTCACTTATAAAAGAAAGTTTTCATTAAACAGTGTAGCTTTAGTTGGAAAGTCAAGCTACATGTGGGGATATTATTAGAGGGTGAATAAAACCTCCTGACAGAGCATTTGGTAAAGGTTTTGTCTACAAGTACTAGGAAGCAACTGGCTAAGCCAAAGCCCTGCTGGACATCTTATGAAAACACTATGCCCACATGGCTCCAATCACATTTATGTACATTTATTACAACTACAAGAGATAAAAAGAGCTCAGAGAAATGTCATCAGTTAAAGATTAAAAAATAATGGAGAAAATTCTGTAATTTTTCAGACATGCAAGGTTAATTTATGTCTTTCTCATAGATAACTGGTAAGAGGTAAATTAAGAAATATTATGAGTGACAAAGGCCAATTATGCCTTAGCCTTTGATTCAGACAAAGTTAATATTGCATCTTTCAGATTCTCATTGAAAACAATTAACTAAATAAGCAATTCAAAATAATTCTCTTGGTTGAACAAAAGGGCTCAGAGAAGAGGTACTAAATACATATACCTCTTCCATGAAAGCCAGATAATTCAGTAAACCTAAAATTGAATTTAGTGATATATTTGCATATGAAAAAGGTTTTGCATGTAACAACAGGCATATTAATCTGACTACAATGAAATTATTACTATAAGTCTACTGAAGATTTTCAGATTTACACTGTGAGCAGAAGTATAATGGTTAATCAAAATGGGTTGTAATGATGTGAGCATTGAAATGACTAACCAACAGAAGAGAGTCTAATACCTTCCCCATGGGTAGTGTATTTACTAGCAAGATCTCCAGAGTTCCTTAACAATGATGAATGGAAAAGAATTATTTTTATGGCTCTAGTCCAGAGCTGTGGGACCTAGGGTTCTGAAGGGTCATCCCCTGAAGCATCAAAACTGACTGTGAAATGATGTCAGTACTCCCAGCTGGCATTCTGAGTGTCCAGGTCTACCCTAGGCTTTCCAGTTCACTTCTCTATGGATGGAAGTTTGTGGGTATTGATGTGGATATGTTTCTGTCCATCGTGTGCTTGTGAATATTGATGTGTATGTGGGAGAGAGTGAAAGACAGAGGAAAGACATAAAGAGAGAAAACAGTTATATTGAAATGTACTCTATAATAAAAAGTTATAACAATTTTACAGTTCTGGCTTGCTAAAACTTACATTTCATTTTCTAATGTCAATATTATTAAACTTCTTCTATGTAATACCTTCTTTTTTACCTTTTCACTTCTCTATCTTGCAAAAATGCAAAAACATATACCATTTTGATAACGAAGTAGGAAGCGAAACTATGGTACCCTGTTTTTTATGCAGTTCCACTGGACAGCTAAACTAGCAAATGGTTGTCATAAGAAGACTAGGAAAGAAGATTGGCAGGGTTTCTGTCTCCAAACTGGAACTCTTTGTAGTCCTTTGATAAATGGGATTTTTTTTTCAACATTGGAGTGTTAACACTTGTTTTTCTTCTAGGTTTGCCAAGCTAATGTTTCAATGGCCTTGCCAAGAAAAAATTAATACTTCTTTTTGGCTCTGAATTTGACACTCTTGAAGAACAAAATGAAAGAGACTGTGTAGAGTTCAAGACAAGAGATATACAATGGTACATGGGCAAAAGAAGCAACAAAATAGAGAAGTTGTTGTGTCCTGTGCAAAAGTTAGTACTATTTGCATGTGTTAATTCTCCCCTTTCTTGATATTTCAATCTGTATTTCAGTTTCTCACTCTCAAACTTTCATGAAATTTAAGAAATTATATTCCTAATTAAGTTAAATAAAAACTCAAAACCTTCCACGGGACTGGACTAGGCCCTCTTCACAGGAGAGACAGTTATTTAGCTTGACCTGCTTAAGGGCCCCCTGGAGTTGGGATCAGGATCCATCTTGGTGCATGAGCAGGCTTTTTGGAGCCCAGTGCCTATGGTGGGACACCTTACACAGCCTTGATGCAGGGAGGAGGGGCTTGGACCTGCCTCAACTGATTGTACCAGGCTCTGCTGACTCCCTATGGGAGTCCTTGACTTGGAGGAGGTGGGAATGGGGAGTGGGTTGGGGGAAGGCTGGGGGGCGAGAGGAGGGAGGAGAGGGGCACCTGGTGTTGGTATGTAAAATGAACAGAAAATTTCCTAATAATAATAAAAAAAAAGAAATTAAAAAAAATCTCTCAAAACCTCAAAAATGACTGTGGGTAAGGGCACTTGCCACCAAGCTTAATGACCTGAGTTTTATATTCAGGACCCACACAGTGGAAAGAGGAGATGGATGCCATCTAATTGTCTTCTCACTCATATATATATTCAAATAAACCATACATCTGATAATTAAAAAGAGTGTTTGAAAAGGATAGCTATGAATTATAAAGAGATACTTTTAAAAATTTTGAAAATATTTTTGCTAAGTTTATAAAGATACCATATTGACAAAAATCACATAGAAGGTCATGTTTTTTAAGATGAACTTGAAGAAAAAGTAACCATCTACTCATATATACATACATATATATATATATGATACATATATATATAAGTTACATATATGTGTATATATACACATACATAAGTATGCATAAGTAATAATGAATAATGCATATTCATTAATGTGAAATATATATTCAATAATATATTCATAATATATTCATATATATCAATGAATAATGTTTTTAAGACAGGGTTTCTCTGTGTAGTTTTGGTGCCTGTCCTGGATCTTGCTCTGTAGACCAGGCTGGCCTCGAACTCACAGAGATCCTCCTGGCTCTGCCTCCCAAGTGCTGGGATTAAAGGCGTGTGCCACCACCGCTTGGCTTGAATAAAATAATGTAAATGTCATTTTTAATTTAAATCATTTATAGTATTCCTACTAGAGTTTGAGGGTTAATGAGACTAACTGTACTATTGAAGTCATTTCTTCTTCTATCTTAGGATATTTTTATTGCTAGAGGACATTTCCTTCCTGAACAATAGACTGACTAGTTTCTACTTATGGCGATACCTAACAGCCTGCTCTTCTGCAGTGACAAGTCTTGTGGGAGTCCAAAACGTTTAAAAAAAAAAAAAGTATCACATCCCAGACCCTTGTTATCTGAACCCCATCGGAGATTCATTTTTCAGCTACCTCCTGAGTATGTTGTTTACTGTTAGGGGCCTCTGTTGGAGAGGGGAGGAGTGACTGCAATTGCAGCTGTTTTATCTTGGAAGGTTCTGGGAGTTTAAGCAATATGAGGTCCCACCACTGAGCCAGAGGGAAAGGAGCTCAGAGATTAGAAAAGAGTGTAATGGAAAATAAGATACAGTGGAGGAGGCAAAGCCAAAAGAAACAGGAATCGGCAACAAGCTGCAAGAAATTGTTATGGAAAAAAATTGTTATGGAAAAAATTGTTATGGGTTCTTACATATATGACCGTCGAATACTGCCATAAATTCTAAAATCACAAAGGTAAGCGGTCACAGGAGCTTCAAATGATAAACATCAGAACTACATTTATATAGCAAAACAAATCACTACATTTTACCTTCTAACATTTCAAGATTGATTCAGACATTGATTTTATAAGGCACAACATACCTAATTATAATCATATAGGAAATAATACTGAATAAAGAAACACGTTTTCAGATAATTCGTGAGGAGCAGATAAATCACTGTCTGAATAAGAAACAAAAAACAAAAAAAAAAGTATCTTTGGTTCCTTTTTTTTAAAATTCATTTTACATACCTTTTTGGTTCCCTTTTAGAGATACAAGGACATTACTGCCACACAGCTAACCTTGAAATATTAACAGTATCAAATTATTATTTTATGACACAGATTTAGGATGATTAATTATTCTGTAATAGAAAATTGATAGATCTGCTTAGGAAATGAAAACACTTACCCTGAGATTATAAGAGACTTTAACTTGTGTTGGATGCTTGACAATATCATTCAGCTCAGATGATCTTCCAGCTTTACTGTATTTTGTTTCTAATTTTTATATATTTTAGTATTCAGACTAATAGTCACACCCAAATGATAACTACTACATTAAAACTATTTTTTTTAATTTTTAAATAACTAAAACACTAAAGGCATGACATAAGGATCTTCCATTTTCCGTGTTTAGAGGTAGATGGGAATCCCTACTTGAGACTGCCCAGATTTCTTACACTTTCACATTGTTGACAACCATTAGATTCTTTATCCAACATAACATAAAATATCCAAAAACCAATAAAAATTTTACAAGTGCATTATATTATGATGTTCCTTGTGGGCCTATTGTTATTCAAACAAACCATACATCTGATAATTAAAAAGAATGTTTGAAGAGGATAGCTATGAATTATAAAGAGATGATTTTAAAGATTTTAAAAATATTTTTCCTAAGTTTATAAAGATACCATATTGATAAAATCACATAGAGGATGATGTTTTTTTTAAGATGAACTTGAAGAAAAAGGAACCATCTACTCATGTAAAGAGTTCTGGAAAAGATTTCATGTTTTCTGTAAGTGTCAAAAAACTCTACAGTAAAAAGGTTAGAGTAGAGATGTTCCCTTTTTAACCAGCACAGCTCCTCCACTTTTCCTCATCAATGTCTTCTCCCCTCCCCCCAGCAAACTGGACATGAAGGGGGGGGGTAATGAAGGGCAAGGGTCGAGGGAAAGAGAGCTTAGGGGAGTGGGAGATCCCAGCTGGATAGAGAACAGAGAGGGAGAACAAGGAAAGAGATACCATGATAAATGAAGACCCCATGGGAATAGGAAGAAGCAGAGTGCTAGAAAGGTAGCCAGAAATCCACAAAGATACCTCCACAATAGTCTACTGGCAATGGTCGAGAGAAAGCCCAAACTGACCTACTCTGGTGATCAAATGGCCAAACACCCTAACTGTCATGGTAGAACTCTGTTCCAATGACTGATGGAAGCAGATGCAGAGATCCACTGCCAGGCCCCAGGTGGAGCTCCAGGAGTCCAATCAGCGAGAAAGAAGAGGCATTGTATGAGCGAGAATTGTTGAGATCAAGATTGGAAAAATCACAGGGACAAATAGCCAAACTAGTGAAAACACATTAACTATGAACCAATAACTGAGGAGCCCCCAACTAGATCAGGCCCTCTGGATAAGTGAGACAGTTCATTAGCTTGAACTGTTTGGGAGGCCCCCAGGCAGTGGGACCAGGACCTGTCCTTGGTGCATGAGCTGGCTGTTTGGAACCTGGGGTCTATGCAGGGACA
>CABHPP010131746.1:5184-17113 GCA_902168425.1 Peromyscus attwateri | reverse complement strand
AAGAAGAAGAAGAAGAAGAAGAAGAAGAAGAAGAAGAAGAAGAAGAAGAAGAAGAAGAAGGAAAAAAAAAAGATGAGAGGCTGGAGAGATGTCTCAGAAGCCAAGAGCACATCCTGCTCTTGCGGAGGACCGGCTGGGTTCCCAAGCACCCAGTCAGGGCAGCTCACTCACAACTATCTATAACTCCAGCTCCAGGGGCTCTAACAACCCCCCTGACCTCTCTGAGATCACCAGCGTTCAGCACAAAGCCACCCACACAGAGAGACAGGTGTAATTGCAAATAGTAAAATCTTGTTGTTGTTGAAAGCTGAAATGATACCCCAGTGAGCAAGTCTTCCATGTATTTCAGAGAGATTGGAAGCCCAGCTTCTCAAGCGCACCAACTCAGCCAGCCCACAGAATCAAGGCAATGTAGGATTTGAACTCCCGTGGCTCAGTGTCCTCATCTATAAAATTGTCATTATAGTTTCGAGACCTACCTCACAGAGTTTCCAAGAAAACAGAGTACTTATAAGGCATTTAGAATTGTATCTTATTTATTTAAAATGCAGTTATTATATGAGCTATGTCATAGAAAGAAAATGGACCAGAATTGATGTGGGCCTATTTTTTGGTAAGAAAATATATGCTGTCACGATGATGGGTCTGCCTTGGTTTTCTCCGTGACTAAGAGAACGGATGTGTCCCGGATACGAACTGTGACCAGGGCTAGCTTCTTGGACTCATGACCTGTACAGGGGTTACCTCCATTCTGATCCCTGCTTGGCTTAGGGCTCTGCCATCATGTATTGAAGGGCGACAGACTTTTTGAGTCTCATCATTTCTAGGAGGCCCAGCAAGTGATGATGCCCTGCTGGTCCGTGTGATGCTCCTGCTCTGTTCCCACCAATGAGTTTAGACACAAAGCTGGAAGCTGCTTGTGATCTGAGTCCTTGCTCACAGGTGTGGGTGGCTGAGCCTCCTGGAAGAGAGATCAACAGGAAACACATTTTTACAGGACACAAGCCATGTTTTTTTTTTTGTTGTTGTTGTTTTTTTTTTTGTTATTTTAATGTGCATTACTGTTTTGCCATGGGAAATCTCACGTCCCCTGAAACGAGTTACAGACAGTTGTGAGCTGCCATGTGGGTGATGAGACTTGAACCCGGGTCCTCTGGAAGAGCAGTCAGTGCTCTTAACTGCTGAGCCATCTCTCCAGCCCTACAAGCCATGTTTTATTCAGTACCTTTCCTCTCAATTCTCTTTGCCCATTTGGGGCTCTTCCTTCTTGAGGAAAATGGCTTGCTTAGGTGAGGTCAAAGAAGGCAGGAGACACTGTCTACCTGAGCCATTCCAGCGCTCCCTGGATCTCAATTCCATGTTGTTCTCACAGGAAAACAGAGCAATCACCATATACAGAAACTGTGAACGTC
Source organism: Peromyscus attwateri (assembly GCA_902168425.1). Classification (NCBI taxonomy): domain Eukaryota; kingdom Metazoa; phylum Chordata; class Mammalia; order Rodentia; family Cricetidae; genus Peromyscus; species Peromyscus attwateri. The sequence continues at coordinate 15,701 of CABHPP010131746.1, read as the reverse complement.
GAAGCTCAACAGACGTGTGCATTTTTAATTAAACAACCACTGATTGTGAGATGTCCTAAAGTCACAGAAAAGGCAGCTAAGAAATATGAAATATAAATGTTCCTCCAAGGGCTTGCCCTCTGTCTAAATGTCTAAACAATTAAAGATAAGTATACTATAAAATCATAAAAGCCTGTGTGTGTGTGTGTGTGTGTGTGTGTGTGTGTGTGTGTATTCACATATAATTCGGGTGAGTGAAGAGGCCAGAAGAGGGTGTCAGATCCCCTGAAACTGGGGTTATAGGTGGCTGGAAATGAGCCCAGTGATTTCGAAGTTGGTGCTGAGCTCTGGGGCGAGGAGGGGGGGGGCAGCAAAGGAAGCAGAGGTTTCCCAGGGATGAAGGCCCTTTACACACTGTCCCTGAACATGGCGATTACCCTGTTCTCCAATGAAAACAACATGGAAGTGAGATCCAGGGGCATTAGGGGTGGTTCAGGTAGACAGTGCCTGAGCTGAGGGTGCTGGGAACCAAACCTGAGTCCTCTGGGTAGGTGGGAAAAGGGGTGGGGAAGTCTGAAAACGAGTAGGTTTCTTGCTGGGTGATGGAAATGTCCTGGAACACAAGTGGCGATGGTACAATACCATACATATGAGAAGAACCCTGAACCATTGAGTTACATTTTTACCATTTCCATTAAAAAAAGAAAGTAGAAAGAACCTATTGCCTGTGGGACAGAATCAGCACCAGAAGAAGTAAACAAATGGAGCAGCTTCCAAACTATTTAGAAGATTGTTTACAAGAAGATGCATTTAGAAGACTTGGAGATAATATCAAAATAGGACATTCTCCAGGCCTTCTAATCTCTGCTGGTATCTAGACAGGGTATCTGAGGATAGGCAAAGAGGCTCTTGTAAATAAAGAGGAGGGTTTCGGACACAGCAGGACTGGAGGAGTGGTGTTACACGAGCTACAGGAGGCTTTGGTGGCCCATGGAGATGGAGGCCATCAACCATCAGAAACAAATGCTGGGAGTGTAAATCTGCCGCGGGACACTAGCTGACATTCAGGAGGCACTGACTGGGATCCCCGGCACTGTGTGGGGTCCCCAGCACAGCAAAGCAAAATCCAAAGCAAACTCCTGGCACTATCTCAGGAAGGCCATATTTAGCGAGAATGTGTATTTCTCTTTTTTAAGATATTTATTTTTATTTGATGTGTATGAGGGTTTTGCCCATGCATATGTATGTACACTACATGCTTTGTGCCCAGGGAGGCGAAAAGAGGGTATCACATCCCCTGGAACTGGAGTTACAGATGGCTGCAGGTCACCGTGTGCATGCTAGGAATTGAACCTGGGTCCTCTAGAAGAGCAGCAAGTGAGCCATCTCTCTAGCCCCAGAAATGTGTGTTGCTTAACTAATATCATCTTGCTTTGTTTCAAGAGGAGTAAATAAAAACACAAAGGTAGCCCCCAACAAGCCTAACAACCTGAACTTGATGTGTGGTGGACAGAGAACTGTCTCCCCCAAGCTGTCCTCTGACCCACACATGTGCACTATTCTACATATACATATATATATGCAAATAAAATAAGTAAATGTAATTTTAAATAAATAAGTTTTACAGTATGCAGCCGCTGGCGGGTCAGACTAGAGAATGTGACTCAGACACGGGGCTGGTTATCATTAAAAGGCTAAGCAGCAGCAGCAGCTCATGTGCCCCGTGACAACTTCTACCTTCTGAAGTGGTACAGGTTCAGCTCTGACGTTTGTTCCCAACAGCTTAAGAATGGCCGCTGCATGCCGGGCAGTAGTGGCGCACACCTTTAAGCCCAGCACTCAGGAGGCAGAGGCAGGTGGACCTCTGAGTTCGAGGCCAGCTTGGTCTACAGAGTGAGTTCCAGGGCTACACAGAGAAACCCTGTCTCAAAAAAACCAAAACCGAAGCAAAACAAAAAGACAGCCAGGTGTGGTGGTATACACCTATAATCAGCACACAGGAGCTGAAGGCAGGAGGGTCAGGAGTTCGAGGCCAGGCTCAGCTGTGCAGTGAGTTCCAGGTCAGCCTGAGCAGAAGATGACTGCAGACTAAAATTAAACCTAAAGTATACTGGATTAAATAGGGAAAAAATAGCTAAGGATACCTGGGTACTCATCTTAATATTCAAATACAAGTAACAGCTTTGATTCGCACATGCGTCCACAGAACCAAGGAATTGCCCTGTGGGTTTCTTTCTGGCCTTGAGATTCCATTTGTCTTTATTTCTTGCAGGTTACAGAAGCTTTGGAATTTTTTTTATTTCAACCCAGTAACACCATGGTGCAAACCCAGGTCTTGCTGTTAGGTGGCAGTATCTCGAAATTTTCAGGCAGCCTCGGAGGAGAGATGCCAGGTAGGGAGAGCAGTCATGAAGTCTGAGTTGGATGTGGTGGCAAAATGAAACAACACATGGACGCATCAAGCCATTCTCCCACTTTGCAGAAAAATTGTGATTCTATAGCCTCCCGGCTTACCCTTCTTCAGTGTGTTCATTTTTTTACAAGGCCTTGCTTTGTGAAGCCACAGAACGTGCAGCCCTTTACAGGAAGCCACGGGCAACCTTTCATGAATGCACGTGGGTCTTCTGGCGTTGGAGATGTTTCACAAGCTCCCGCTGCAACTCGCCAGCCCCATGAGATGGGAGTCTGGCTGCTGGCAGTCTGGGCCTCAGTCTCTGGGGCTGTATTTAACAGGGTGGCTTCCAGCCGCCTGTCTGTCTTGAGCTCCTCTAATAACCTGATGCTAGAGAGTGAGTAAGAATATGCTCACTGGCATTGGCCATGCTGGGTCTGAGCTGGAGTTTGGCTGTTTGCGCGGCTCCATCCAGCTCTAGCTTCCTCGCTTAGGAAATAAGAGAGGTGAATCCGACACCATCTGCTTTACAGGATAGCTGCAAATACTAGCTGAGGTGTCTATACGGGCAGTGGCACACACTGGCCTCCCCCAAACTGGGATGTATCCTTCTGTTGTTGACATTAGTAATCCCCGCGAAAGGAATGGGCCAGGCTCCAGTTCAGAAAGCATACATAACTGCTTTAAATTTAAATTAAAATTTGGATGCCGGGCCGTGGTGGTGCACGCCTTTGATCCCAGCACTCGGGAGACAGAGCCAGGCGGATCTCTGTGAGTTCGAGGCCAGCCTGGTCTACAGAGCGAGATCCAGGACAGGCACCAAAACTACACAGAGAAACCCTGTCTTGAAAAACAAAACAAAACAAACAAACATACAAACAAAAAATGGTGAAAATTTGGAAGAACAAGCCTGGTGATGGTGGCGGTGGCCCACGCCTTTGATCCCAGCACTCAGAAGCAGGTGGATCTCTGTGAGTTGGAAGTCAGCCTGGTCTACAGAGTGAGTTCCAGGACAGCTAAGGCTACAGAAAGAGCCCCTACCCTGAAAATCCAAAAATTTTTTTTAAAAAATTGAAAAACAAAGGGGAGTTGTAATTAAAATTCTCCCTGGCAAATAATAATAATAATAATAATAATAATAATAATAATAATAATGTGCATTGCAAGCATTATTTAGAAAATGTGTCTGAGTATCGAGTCTCCTGAAGGATGAAATCTGGAAGGTGAAGCTGGGTCTCTGCTAGAACATGATGCCTGGCTTTAAATGGTGCTATTACAGAGTCCAGGTCTTTCAGACTTCAGAAGCCATCCGGCGAAGCAGGAGACACAAAGTCTAATCGCCAAGAAGCATTTTTTCTCTTTGCGGCTCTGCCATTTTAAAGGCTGTTTACACTCCAGGAGGGAAATTACAGGAGCCATTACCAAAAGATTCCTTCCCGACCCCCTGCTCAGCTGGCCCTATTTCCGGTCAGCAAGCGGCAGCTGCTCTGGAGACCCAGTTGCCCTTTCCTTCGGCACCTGCCCGCCTCCAGCCCACGGGGACCACTGGCAACCCGCTCCGGCTCAGAAGGAGCCTGGCAGCCTTCCAGGGCCCTGATATTTTGACAGTGCACACCCTTAGCAGATGACATTCAGTACAGCTTGTACAGAGTGTTAATGAAGTCCCTCAAAAAGAATTTAGGAAGAACAGCTTGGTGCTAGGGATGATAGCAAACCCTGAAGACAGAAGACATCGCACTGCGGTGCTCTGCGTCCTTCATCCTCTTGCTCCCACACAGCTGACTATTGCCCTATGTTTTTATACTACTAAAAGTCGGTCATTAATGTTACTCAGTCAAGAGAAAAGAACATTTTATACATAACCATATGGATGGACTTGGAAAACAGTCGTAAGTGAAATAAGCAGAAACAGAAGGCTAAACATCACAGTTTCATTTAAATGAAGCTCCTAAAAAAAAAAAAAGAAAAAAAAAAAAAGAGGCGGAGACCCCGAAGCAGAATAGGGGTTCCCAGGGCTCATGGGGGAGGGTAATTGTTTTCTAAAAGGGACAGAGTTTATTTGAAGAATAATGAAAGAGCTCTCAATAGAGTTAGCGATGGTGGTTACACAACATCGTGAACATATGTGATGTCGTCATCTGCTGACAAACTGCGAAAATGATGTAATTGTGTTGGGCATCACTGACCTCAACAAAAAACCCGAGCGGTGGAAGTGCTATGGCCAGGTCCAAAGGACGTTTGTTAAATGCGGCTATTCAGAGAAGCAAGCCGCTTCAAATCCAACTGGATCCGTAACAACATGGCCCTGCGCATGCTTGCCACACATCAGCCGTGATAGACAGCTCCAACCCATATTTCCAACACTCAAATGGCAGGGAGAAGAGGATAGTGAGTTCAAGGCCAGCCTGGCCTACGTGGCAACATTTTGTCTGGAAAGAAAGAAGAAGGAAAAAAATCAGCAACAATCATACACATCAATATCAGTCTTCATAAGGAGAGAAGAGTAAATGATCAGTAAGAGTTTCTTTGACTATTTCTGCAACTATTTTTGAAAAAAAATCTAAACAAAATATGGCAAAATGTGGTCTATTTAATCTCTTGGATGTTTATAAGTCTTATATAATTTTTTTATCTAAATTAATTTTTTACATCTTCAGTTCCTCCAATCTTAATACTTCCTCTCCTACATTCACCCTTTTGGCCTGGCTTCTTAGGCTAAGAACACTGATACTTTCAAAAATCCCCCACCCCCTCTCCACCCACCTGCCCATCAGTGTCTGTACCACATGGAGCCACCCGCTTCTGTGGAAGGCTAGCAGAGTAATCAGGCCTACATACAAGGTCCTATCACCTGTTGTCTACACAAGACCATCTCTGCGGTAACCCTTTGGTGCCTGCTAGAACGTTTTCCGTAAAGCCAGGGATTGTGCCCGTAGAGTTCTCTGACATGTCCCAAACAGAGAGATCATGTAGACAATCAGTAGACATCTGCTAAATGAATGCGTGTGTTTCTTCTCTATATATTTGAAGAGTTTCAGTATCTTACTAATGATATTAATAATTACTATAATAATATCTGAACGGATAAACATAACTTGAGGCCTGGAGATACGGTATGATAAAGTGCTTCCCTAGAATGCAGGAAGCCCTGGGTTCAGTGACCAGGAATAAAAAACCAGGAGTGGTGGCACAAATCTGAGATCCCAGCACTCAGGAGGAGGCAGGAGGATCAGAAGTTCAAAGTCTCGACTACATAGCAAATTTGGGGCTGGTTTGAGATATATGAGACCTTGTCAAAAAGAAAGGAAGAAAAAAAGGAGAGAAGGTGGTGGGTACGGACGGTAGAAGGAAAAAGGGAAGAGAGGGAGGAGGGGGAATAAAAAAACTTGAACACATGAGATACTTAAACTAATTCTGTTTTATTTTTCCCCGTAAACCATTCAAATGACTCAGAAGTGTTAGTAGTCAGCCTCTGAGCTGTTTCCCGAAAGGCCGGTGAAAACATTTTGCTATATGAGTGTTCCCATTGTCGTTTTAGAAGCGGGGGCTGGAGAGCTGGCTCAGTAGTAGAGTGCTTGCTACTCTTGCAGAAGCCAGTTTGGTCCCGGGCACCCATGCCAAGCGTCTCACAACCACGGTTAACTCCAGCTCCAGGGGATTTGACACCTCTTCTGTCTCCACAGGCACCACACACACACACACACACACACACACACACACACACACACACTTAAAAACCAAATCCTAATGGGCTGGAGAGATGGACCAGTGGTTCAGAGCACTGGTTGTTCTTACAGAGCACTTGCATTTGATTCCCAGCATCCACGTAGCAGGCTCATAACCACCGTTATAACTCCAGTTCCAGGGGATTCAATGTCTTCTTCTGGCCTCCAATGGTACCAGCAGGCAAATGGTTCACAGACATGCAAACAGGCAAAACACCGACAGTCAGAAAGTTCAAAAAAAAAAAAATCTCCCCATATTCCTGTGGCAAGTAAGTCAAGAGACACCACTGACTCAGTCTATGAGGTACACATTCCAACTTCCCAAGAAACTCGAATGTAATCTCAGAACAGACAAAATGAGAGTCAGCAGAACATGATAGGTTAAAGCTCAAAGTGCGTTTTCTCTCTGCTTTGATTCTTGAGACACAGTCTAGTTACACAGCCACAAACCCTCAATGCTCTTGCCTACTGGGTGCTGGGGCTCCAGGGGACACCGTGCCCGACTGGATGTCCCTTTTTATTGTTGTCACTGGGTTGTTGTTGTTTTGAGACAAGGTCTCACCGTGGTGCCCTCCCTGCCTGGCCTAGAAGGGTCTATGTAGACCAGGCTGGCCTGGAACTCAAGGAGATCTGCCTGTCTCTGCCTCCTGAGCATTGGAATTAAAGGCATGAGCCACCATGCGTGGCTGGATGTTCATGTTTAGATGGGAATTTTTCAATTCAATTCTGTGTGGATAATTGTAATATTAAGTACTTTATTCTAAATTAAATATACATGCTGTTTCTTAAGACAATAGAAATAAAGGTCAACTTGTAAGAGTACTGAACATGGTCACTGCCAGCATTTACACTCACTGCCATCCAAGCCAGGGACAAGTCATCAAAAGATTTTCCTTATTACTTCCTTGAGAATATTGAACTGACTTCCATAGAGTATTATAGAAAAGCCACTGTTTACCATTAATCTTGAAGATAAATAAGTGTATACATCCAGGAATATCTACTCAGCTTTACTGCATAGGAGCCTTTTCTTCTAGAACCTCTGCTGTAGGGACAGCCAATGGGCCTTAGTGAGCCAAGATACTTGCCACCAAGCCCGATGTCCTGAGTTCGATCCATGGGACCCACATGGCAAATGGAGAGAAGTTTTCCTCTGACCTCTACACGCCTCCTGTGGCATGTATTTGCACATAAACACACAAAAATAGTAATAATGAAGAAATGTTTTAAAATGTTAAAGCATCTCTGCTCTAATACATGGCTTGATTAGCATTTATACTTGATCTAGTCTTTTATAATACACTCTAATTATCATTAAGAGCCTTCTTAGGCCAAGCAGTGGTGGCACACGCCTTTAATCCCAGCACATGGGAGGCAGAGGCACTTGGACCTCTGTAAGATTGAGGCCTGCCTGGTCTACAGAGTTAGTTCTAGGACAGTCAAGGCTACACAAAGAAACTCCATCTCAAAAAAAAGCAAAAAACAAAAACAAACAAACAAACAAAACCCACAAACAAACAAACAAACAAACAAAAAAGAGCCTTCTTAGGCTGAACAGTTGATTATTCTATCATACCACAAATCCAATAAGCATAATATCGGGAGAAATTTTTAAATACTTCTTCCCTTTAAATCACAGTATTTTGATACTGTAGAAGCTGTGTATGCATTTTGAGGGCAAGGATAAAATTAAATTTAAAGAAAGAGATGTCTTTTCCAGCCGATATTATGGTCTCTAACCTAATTTAGGGGAAAACCAGACCTAGGGGCCACGACAGCTTGTTAAAACTCAAGAATTCTAATCATTTCTTTGGGCTTGTCCTCAGCCTACAGCAATAATACTTCACTGGACTCAGTTTCTGCTTCTAAAGAGAGAACATGAATGTCTCCACACATACACTGATGTCTCCATACATATACTGACGCCTCCACACATACACTGATGTCTCCACGCATATACTGACACCTCCACGCATATACTGATGCCTCCACATATATACTGACACCTCCACGTATATACCTAGGGTTTCCTTAGGTAGCATAGTCAATGCCCCTGTGCTTCTGTAGACGTTCAACCCTACAAGAATGCTCAGGATTGACATCAAGAGTGAAGTCAGGGCTGGGGGCGTGCAGGTAGCTCAGTGGGTAAAGTGCTTGCTTCATAAGCAGGAGCACTGTGTTTGCATGCCCAACACCCACATGAAAAGGCGACCATGGCACTGTGGAGCACAGGTAGGCAGATTCCAAGGGCTCCCTGGGGACAGCCAGTCTAGCTGAAACAGAGAACTCCAGGTTCAGTAAAAGACCCTGTCCAACACTGACCTCTGACCTCCACATACACCTTTATGGGCGAACACACACACCTACACACCTACACACACATATACCTACCTACACACACACATACACACACACACACACACACACACACACACACACACACACACGGTTTCAGGGATGGAGACTGAAGTCTGTCCTTGTTGATGTCACCAAAAGGATTTATGTTCATGAACTTCCTTGTTCTCAAAACAAGAATGAGTAATTTTTTATGGCTCTTTTATCTGAACAAGTAAATATTTACAAAGCACATTTTCATGTTATAGTCATATGTAGTCATGTTACAGTCAAGCAGAAAAAGCAAGAAACAGTTTCTGTGGAAGACGGCTTTCAGCAATTTTCTGCTCAAACTACCTTAATAATCAAGTGTTTGTTTTCATGCTCCCAACTCAAACGAGTCATTAGAAACCTCCTCAAGCTTAGTTATTTTTGTCAACAGCCACTAAAATAAACACACATCATGCTTTCCTGAGTAATTAACAGATGATACCAGGATACTAAAAGTAACAAGTTAATACTACCTGTTACATTGACCACCACTGCAGACAAATGATTTGCTAAAGCTTCATTATGAAGGCAGCCACGCCTTAGGTCTGAGTCATAAGCAGAGCTAATGTTCACTCTATAATAATATATTTCCAAGCAATGATTTCTAAAATTACTGCTAAAATTCGCTGCACTAATTGGGTCTCAGGTTGATACAGATCATGTGCATTCATTTTCATATCCCTAAAAATTAATCAGGCCTGGAGCATAACATTTAACAGTAATAAACATTCATTGGGTGAAAATGTAGACTCTCATTGACATCGGCATATTGAAAATTTGGGGGCCTGAGGATGTAGCTCTGGGTAGAACATTTGCCTACCATGCCTGAGGCCAACATTGGAAGAAAAGAAGTAAATCTTTCAGGGCTGAGGAATATAGCTGGGAATATAGTATAGTACTTGATTGGTATGCTTGAGGCTCTGGGTTTAATCCCTGGTACTTAAAAAAAAAAATCTAGCTGGGCATAATGGCGTATACCTTTAATCTCAGTGCTCCAGAGGCTGAGACAGGTGGATTTCTGAGTTTGAGGCTAGCCTCATCTATGGAGTGAGTCCCAGGACAATCAGAGCTCCACGGTGAGACACAGTCTCAAAACACAAAGAAAAAAAATCTGCCCCGCTCCTTTGTTTGAAACGCAGTTTCAAGACCAGCTTAATTTGGGAAACTTGGCCCTTAGCATACTTCTGTGCAAACCATGTGTGCTGCTGCTTTTGTTGAAGGTCATGGGTGGATTTTGCTTTTCTTACCTTTCTCCTCATGTTAGGTCTTCCTCAAGAGCCACTCTCCTACTCATTGCCTTCTCTCCACAGTGGCCTGTTCCAGCCAGCGACATCCCCAACCTTGGGGTAACATCATCCATCAAGGGAAAGGCAGACCCAGAGCCTGCTCAGCAGAGGGAGGAGTGATGAAGGAGGGGGTGCAGAGCCCCTCTGAAATGGGGAGAAACTGTAGTCTGCTTCTCACAGTGCAAGGAAGTCCACCTGGTCTCTCTGCAACCAGAGAAAGGGAACGCAGTTCCCGCTGCCGCCCTCTCAGGAGCCACCATTCAGAATAATCATTAACAAGCCCGGAAGAGCAGGCTGCACACTTGGGATGGGTTGAACACCACTGCCCACCGAAAAGCAGTTGCCTCCTGACTCCACAGCTTACTCAGTAGGAAAGGGCTTGGAGCAGCCAAGCCTGGAAATAGTGTGAGCCAAAGAACCAAGAACAGCAGAAATCAGGGCTTAGAAAGCTAGTCGATTTTTATTCATCCCTGCTTGGAAAGAACCTAAGGAAACCTGCAATCCCAGCCACTCCAAAGGCTGAGGCAGGGGGCTCACAGGTTCAAAGCCTAAGGCCTAAGCAACAGAGTCGGTGTAAGGCCAGCCTGCCTAACTTAGTAAGACCCTGTGTCCAAATAAGAAGGGAAGAGAGGGCTGGGGATGTTGCTCTGCAGGAGAAAAGCCCTAGGTTTAACCTCAGTACAAAAGAAAGGAAGAAAGAAAGAAAGGAAGAAAGAAAGAAAGAAAGAAAGAAAGAAAGAAAGAAAGAAA
>CABHPP010131745.1:0-17696 GCA_902168425.1 Peromyscus attwateri | reverse complement strand
AGGGTGTATAAATAGTTGTAGGCTATGAAATGTCAGCAGCTTTGCAACTGATGAGTCAACACATTTATGAATGAGAATACCACCCTCTCCATCCCTTCCTCTCTCCCCTCTGTGGTCACACATACTCAGAGTTGGATAGCATTGTCATAAAATGAGGCACTTTGCATCTCTGAATCACACAGAGTCCACTTCTTTTGCTGAGTCAGAGCACACACACAGGATTTTATTAACTCTTTCTTGCTCAGTCATTGAGATTTGTAGTTTATCTTTTAGATTCCTGTTATAATTGATACATAACACTAATCATAATCAAACTGTCTATAAATTTTATTCACATCAGAAAACAACATGTCTACATGAATCAGCTTTTAATCATTTGTTTTTCTGCTTATGATTAGTGTACATATACTGTCTTAAGTGATCAAGAAAAAAGCTACCCTTTGCTTAGCTTGTGATTCATTCAGTAAATTCCTTGCCACATCTCAATGGTATGTTCAAAGATTTTCTTTTCTTTCTTTCTTTTCTTTTTTTTTTTTTTTTATTTGGTTTTTCGAGACAGGGTTTCTCTGTGTAGCTTTGTGCCTTTCCTGGAACTCACTTGGTAGCCCAGGCTGGCCTCGAACTCACAGAGATCCACCTGGCTCTGCCTCCCGAGTGCTGGGATGCGCCGCCGCCGCCGCCGCCGCCACCACCACCGGCTCAAAGATTTTCTTTGCTTGTAAAATTACTATTGATCTCATGGTGAATAAATCTTTTTAAAAGGCTGTTATATATTTCATCTTGGAGATGTAGATTCTGAATTAGAAAAAGGAAAATCCACAATAAATGTAACAAGCCATAGAGCGGTGGTTCTCAACCTTCCTAACACTTTGACCCTTTTATACAGTTCCTCATGTTGTGGTGACTACATGCCATAAAATTATTTTTGTTGCTACTTCATAACTGTAATTTTGCTATTGCTACAAATTGTAATATAAAATCTGTGTTTTCCAATGGTTTTAGGTCACCTCTGTGAAAGGGTTGTTTAATCCTTAAGGAGGAGAGACCCACAGGTTGAGAACAACTGCCATAGAGGACCGTAAATAATATGTAAGGGATAAGAAATGGTGACCTGGTTCAGGAAAATGATTTAACCTAATTAAATATGCACTATTTAAGGTTTTCTTTTCTTCAGTATGTAATAAAAGTTACTTTTTGATTTCCAACCAAGAACAAGCTCACATTTGACCAGAGCAGTTTGAGATCCTCCTGTCTTCCCAGGACACTTTTCATTGCTTTCTGAGTTCAATGATTAAGTCTTTAATAAAAGAAATATGAGGAAATGCTACTTTAAAAAAAAAGATATTTTGGTGAGTGAGAGTTCAATTACATAAAATTATTTTTAGGTTTGACCTAGAGTGTTGGCTGTAAAAAATAAAATAAAATATTTCCACTCCTTTCAAAAAGCTGTGAAGGGTGAAATGCCCGCTAAAGGAGCAGGAACATGGTCCACTTGATGGATGCGGTTTGTTTTTGTTTTATTTTTAATGGCCAAGACCTTGAAGTGTGGGGCAGAAAAGAACTTAGAAGAAAGAATTTAGAAATGGGTTCCTTTGACTTCAGAAGGAAGTGAAGGGCTCTAACTATTTACTCACCAAACAGTGAAAGGGAAGTTTACAGCTAATAGGAAACTTTCAGCACATGGCTGAAACTTTACAGGGAACGTATTGAAACAATTTCACAAATTAGGTGAGATGTGGCCAGCACTCACATGGACTATTTTAATTTTTCACAATAATCCTGAGACTGAAATATCGCCTCTGTTTAGCAGTTGGGAAAATTGACTAAATATCTCAAAAAAATATTCTGATCATTAGGATCAGATCAGACATTCTAAATGTGCACCGATTACAAAGGTGATAACAATTCTGTTGCCTTTTGTTTGTGTGTCCAATCTTGGTGCCTTCTCCCTTCTGGGTGACTTTTAAACAAGATGGAGCACCATCTAAGTGAGAATTTTATTCTATTGCCAACAAGCAGAAATGTGGGAGGGAACTGGAAATCAATTTCCCAACCTTTGGGGATAAGGAGTTACAGATGAGAGGGCTAAACTAATAAGGGGGAAGAGTATAAAGACTTTCTGGGAATCAAGTCTGTACCCCCAGTTTCAGCTGTTTGATGGTTCTTTCCACTCTTTACCATAACAATTGTCAGTCCTGAGTATGCCACATATTTTTTAGATGGGATTACAGTGAATTTAGAAGTCCTCTTGCCATCCTTCAGGCAGATAACTCACACCCCATTTTTTTTCTGCAAACCCACTTGAAACAAGGACTTCCAGTCCATAGATGTCCTGTTCTCAAAGAAAAATAAAACTGGGGATCTGACAGATATTCAGTGACTTACCTAGGTTGTACTTAGGCTCACAGGTTCACCAAGCTTTGTCTCTTTTCTTAGCAGATATTTGTTATTTTTTTTAAAGAGAAGCAAATGTTTCCACCATTAGCTTCAGATAAAAGTATCCTCAGCTTTTGTGCCTCCTACTCCAGGACTCCTTCTACAAACCTAAGGTTCTTTCCACAATATTAGACAAAGACTGTTTTTAAGAAAGAACATGATAAAATAAATAAAAATCATTTTGGTGTAATGACCCACATAAAGAATATAGGTATGAGAATGATGGACCAGAATTTATGGCTTATTTCAATAAAATAGCAAAGAACAGCTCTTCTGCAGGACTTGGAGTCAAAGAGGAAAATACAGAGGTAGTTAGAACAATGTCCTTATTCTAGGAGTCTAACAGATAGTGTCATTTTCACATCTCTGTGCCCACTACTACATAGCCCAAATGCAATTTGGACTATAACTCTGTGTACATTTCACCAGAGTAGCATTAGTGATAACCATACAAATTGGGTAATAGGGCATAGAAGTGATTACGTTTTCTACTGAGGGAAGTCTGGATAAAAATCTTTGAAAATATGCAAATATCAGATTAGACATTAAATGCTGTATCTGCTGAACTTGGCATGGCCTGCACTTGGTGTGATGGCCACACCTATCTCTAGAAGAGGAAAAGTATATGGAAGGTAAGATGGCTGTCAGCATCAGAGATAACATTGCCTGACCCTGACTGAAGCCATTTTTTTTTAAAAAAAATTTCTCTCAAAGTATTTTTAGTCATATTTAATATAAAAATTCAAGGACACAGACCCACATATAATAACACACACACACACACACACACACACACACACACACATTATTTAGACATGTAAAGTCCATTTACTCATTTTTTTATCCATCAACGGTATTTTTTAGCTAAGAGGCAATGTATTTCTAAAATATGAGGAGTTGTCACCAGTATTGCTGTTAAATATAAATTATATTCATTTTACTACTCAAAAAGTGCAAAAACTGCAAATATTTAATAGGAGTGGAAAACCTACCAAGCATAAACCCAGTTTGTTTGTAGGCTTTATTGAAACACATTCTCTAGGAATAATAGATGAGCTTGTCAGTCAGCCTTAGGCCTGTTAATGTTAAAAAAAAAATCTTGAGTTTTAAAAAGATATTTTATTGATATACTTTCACAGATGCATTAGTTTATTTAGTTTTTGTGTATGTGTGCCTGCATGAGTTGTATGCAGCTCTGTTTCCAGAAACCTACAAAGGCCAGAAAAGGGTATTGGATCCCCTTTTTTGAAACTACAACTACAAGCATTTATGGACCATTGTGTAGACACTGGGAATCAAACCTATGTCCTCTGCAAGAGCAGCAAGCACTTTTCTCAGCTGAACCGTCTCTCTGAAGATATTTTATATAACTAATTGTGTTCACGAGTTTCATTTGCTTGGTTTTAAATGAAAAATGAGTTGAGTATCTCCAAGTCACATTTTCCATGTAGTTAAGGTGAATTGTTTTGGGGGTCACCTGCAGATGTTACTGAGCACAGAGGAAAGTATCAGGTTCTTAGAGTTGAGCAGATCCAACCAACACACTAGAGCACAAGCCAGGAGAGGCAGTACTTTTACAGTTATCAAGTATAGAATGCATAATCTTAAAGACATAAACATCCTATTATCGCCCATAACCAAACTCAAACAGTGTCTTTATTCTAAGATATCGTTTATTTCTCAGATTACATGTTTGTTTCCACCACGTTTGGTCATGTAAAAGAATTTTGGTGGTTGCAAATGAAAACTAACATCAGTAAATGGTTCTTGAAGACACAACAACCAAAATTAATTCAAATCAAATTCATACTGAATGGGCAGTGTTTGTGATGGTCACCTGGGTTGTGATGTGCAAGCTCAAAATAGCCTTGTTTCTAAATACGCTTTTACATGTTGCATTGTGTGTACCATTGTGCCACACAGCTACAAGGAGCACTGCCTGAAACACCTGATTATATTTGAGACCATTGCATATTATGAATTTCAGTGTGTTTACTGTACCTATAAAATGTCTGATCTTACAGAAACACAATGGCTTAATAAAGAAACAAAGACTTTCAATATTTTCTTACTATCACTTTTGAACATATAAGTATCAAGTTAGTATGTTATTTGGTTTGTGTTTAATACAAAGTTTGATGTTAAAATTTTCTTTTTTTGCCGGGCGGTGGTGGTGCACGCCTTTAATCCCAGCACTCGGGAGGCAGAGGCAGGTGGATCTCTGTGAGTTCGAGGCGAGCCTGGTCTCCCAAGCGAGTTCCAGGAAAGGTGCAAAGCTACACAGAGAAACCCTGTCTTGAAAAACCAAAAAAAAAAAAAATTTTTTTTTCTTTTTTAGTTGTGGATTTGAATTTCACAAAACTTTATTCATTGAGTTTTAGTTTGGGACTAGAAGACAATTCCCAATAATTTCTAAAATGATCTTAACCTTTCCTCTGCTACTGTGTACTATAGAGTTATTCCAAGTGGCATTATCAGTGTTAATGACTATAAAATCCAAACATAGAACAAATGGAAAGTTATCCTGTGCCTTGCAAAACCAAATATTTAGCCAACATTTAATTATTCATGAAAAATAAACTAGCACATGCATCTCATTAGTATACGAATTTGTTTTAATCTTTAATAACTGTGAAATTACATATAAATACAATATATTTATTTGTAAGTAAAAACCATAGAATTGCTTTAAATAAACCTGTGGTGTATCAGTGTTTGATTTGTATACCTATTTACATTTCTGTGTACTCAACACTAAATAGAAATCGTCTTGGTCACAATAAGATCAGGGAAGAAAAATTTAAGAAGCCTTGATACAGCCTACCTGAGACCACAAATATTAAGCCTCAGATATTTAAACTTCTCTACTCCTGGGTAGAGACCCTTATCATTGCATGCTCTGATACTTAGAAACACACTATATAGACACATACAGGTTGAGGTTTTACTAATGAATTCACAGCAGCAGCATATAATACACTAACTACCAGAGTATATAGGAATATTAATACATATTTCATACAACACAGCCTTTAACTGCGTACTCCTTCAAAATTCAGTGTTTGGTGACTAGTTAATGTTAGAATTACAACCTCAAACCCTAAGCTAACTGAACAAACGAAACTTATAATAGGCTGCCATTTTTAATTTGTTCCCCACAGAAATGGATTAGAAGCCCCTTGATACATGTACTCATTTCATTTAATGTGCATATTCCTTCCTAGAAGTTGCTTGCTCTTTACAGTTCACTGTAAGAGCATGTGTTGCCAAATACTTCT
Source organism: Peromyscus attwateri (assembly GCA_902168425.1). Classification (NCBI taxonomy): domain Eukaryota; kingdom Metazoa; phylum Chordata; class Mammalia; order Rodentia; family Cricetidae; genus Peromyscus; species Peromyscus attwateri. Next base: position 11,982 of record CABHPP010131745.1, on the reverse strand, counting down.
ACAGTATCCCTAGAAATGTTTCTAATCGCAAGTTTAGAATAAATATATTGTTTTCATAAAACTTGTATTTCATGAATGTCTAAGAAAAAACAGAAGATCTTGTCTTAGCTCTTACACTAATGCCTCTGCTCCAAACCCACATGTCTGAGGAAGCAGTGTTAGGCTGAAACTCTGAAGCCTATCTTGCATTGCCCCATTAACCCTATTAAGTTTGGCTACAGAGAGGGAGACTGGAAGGCTGGGAAAATGACTTATCCCTTCTTGTTTTATAATACTGGTACTATGTCTATGTCTCTGTCTCTGTCTCTGTCTATGTCTATGTCTCTGTCTCTGTCTCTGTCTCTGTCTATGTCTCTGTCTATGTCTATGTCTATGTCTATGTCTATGTCTATGTCTATACTACCCTTGAAACCGAATCTTATCTAATTCCTCCTTTATCATGACATTGCCCAAGGAACACTTCTTCCCTTTGGCAGTGACATATGTCTCAAAGGTTTATTTTCCAGAGTGATTTTCCCCAACAGATCAGAACAAGTTCTTCAGTCCCTATATATTCCTCAAATCTCATTTTCTCAGATACCAGCCAAGAGACAATCTTATAGGTCAAGAGAATAATCAGCTCAGGCCATCTGTGTTAATTCCTTTCTCAACACAAGGAATCAAAGAGTTATCAGCTTTCAGGAACTTGTGCCCACCTTTGCAAATGGGGACACTGTGAGAAGAAGTTGATATTATTGCACTTATAATTTGGAAAAGTCTTCCTGTGGAGAACTTGGACCCTAAGGTAGAAACTGGTTGTTAGCATACCAGGATGTCTGAATAAAATCAGAGGCATGGGGAAGTTGGGGTGCAAAGCAACTGATCACAGTAGGCACCTGAAAATATGTTTGAAGTAAATTAAATGTTCTTTCTTCAAAAGATGGATATTTTTTTTTTCTTTTTCATGGATAGTTCAGTCTCTGGGAACCTTCATGTCCTTCAGGAGGTACCATCTATACCTTTTCAGCAAATTGCCTTTTCACCGTATCATTAATTATTCATCAATTCTATAAATAATCTCTGTTTTGGGGCTTTTTCCAAAGTCTTTGGCAAGGTCAATAAAGTTAAATAGTGAATGCGTGCATCACTACAGCAGGTTGTTTGACTCTCTGCTCTTTCGTGGCATTTCATTTACGGTTGCAGAAACTTTTGAAAACTAATTGAAAGATCTGTAAGAAAATGATACTGAGGTGAAAGAGGCTGATAGGTTCCTAACTGTTTTTCATGGAGCTGATATTCTCTCCCAACAAAACGAGAAAGCAAGAATAGTGATTATAAGATGAAAATGTGCAAACAGGACATGTTTTTATAATGTAATCAAAGCATATGCTTCTTTTAAAAACATATACAACATGCACGTTATGCTCATCTTATCTCTCACTTACATTGCCATCTAGGAATGGCAAATATTATGGGATGACTTAGTGGGAATGAAGAGAAGACAAGCTTGACGTGGGTCATGAAATCATTCTATACATTCACAAAGGTGCTGAGACAGTTTGAGATCTCCTCATTCTATCCTGTTATAGCAAAACATGTAGTAAATATAAACACTCAGAGTCACTCCCTGGGTGTGTGACATTTTCAATGACTGAGGACATTTGAAGAACAGAAGTTGATATAACTAGGCATTACTTGGAGTTCAGATTTGTTCCTATAGCAATTTTCCACATAACAATCCCAGGTCTCCTTGTATATTACACTCACTATTTACCATTGCAGGGTACTCAGAACATAAAGCATTAGACTACAAGATATGGTGATATTTTATTTGTGCTGAAATTTGAGTCTATTTGTATGTTAATAAATAAAAGTGTCTGGGAGTCAGAGCTAATAGCAAGCCATAGCAGAAGTCTGGCAGTGGTAGCACATGCCCTTAATCCCAATCACATGACAGGCAGATCTCTGTGTGTTCAAGGACACCACCAGCATGGAGACACGTGCCTTTAATCTCAATACCAACCATAGAAGACCTGGAGGTCTGTACAGACAGGCAGTGACAAGGAGGTCATGTGGTTGGGTTTACAACCAATGAGAAGGCAGAACAGAAAGTAAATAAAAAGACAGATATACAGGAAGTAGGTTGATGGCAGCAAGGGGTAAGAAAGTGGTTTTATTCTCAGTTCTTAGTTACTGCTCTGACCTCTTGGGCTTTTAACTCTGCATTTGGCTCTGTGTTTCTTATTTAATAAGACCTTTACATCTACAACAAGACTTAACTTTCCCTGGGTATCCTTGAGGTGAATACGGGAACAGTGCTGGAAAAATCAGTAGTAACAACTACTCTTCTTTCATCACTTCCTGACTTTACCTCATCAGCTATTCCTAGTTTACTAAATCATTGTTTTTAATAGCTTCTCTAAAGTAAACAAAATACCTGTACTCATCATCCATCCATCCATCCACCCATCCATCCATCCATCCATCCATCCATCCATCCATCCATCCCTTCATTTTTACACTTCTTGGCATGGAACTTAAAGCCTGTGAGTGCTTAGACAGAGTTCTACCATTGAGCAACATCTCCAGCTTTTCTACTTTATTTTAGATTAGAAAACTTTGGATCTCTTTAAAAATACTATAAATCTTTTCCAACACTTAAATATTAATGATAAAGTAAAAAGGATAAGCATAAAGAAGTAGTTTGATTTATATACCAGAGGTTTTTATATGTATTTTATTTAACATATCTTGAGTATCTTCTGTTTGCCTCTGTGTTATGCTCCAGGATAAGAACCTCACATTCTCCATCAAAGCCTCCTTTGCCTTGACCATTTTTTTTTCTTAAGGGAGCACTGATAACATTTAGTGATGATGGTCATGTTTGCCATATTATCAAATGTCTAACATCTCTGGCTTTTCCCTATTAAACTATTACATTATATCATGGCCCCCGTGATTCTGACCATCAAATACAACCAACGTCAGTTAAGACGTGCTGCACTTGAAAGCCAGATCATTTCAAGACAGGTTGGTGGGTCACACCTATGTTCTAGCCCTCTGGAAGTGAGGCAAAGGCTCAAGAGTTTGAGGCCAGCTCAGCTACAGGTTAAAATACTGTCACCAAAAGCAGGGATAAAAGACAATTCAAGTCTGTTTTCAGTAATTAGATGATTTAAGTCAATAAAATATTGTTCCCAAAAATCTCTCTTCATCAGCATTGTGTCTTCCTGTGTGAGAGATTTTGTTTCTTAAACACCTAATTCCTTCACCTCTTTACTGAGCTAGTGCCTCAGCCTTGTCGCCTCTGTGGAAATAAATTTTCCAGAGTGGATAATCCTCATCTTGGAGACTAAAGGCTTAGCGTCAGCTTACTGACAGAAGGACTTTTCTATTCGTCTACTTGTAGAGCGGTCTCCTACCACTTCACTCCCACTAAGTTCCATTTCCTGTCTGAGGAAGCTGTCCATCCTCTGCGGAATTGCTGTGGGCTGGTGAGTAGCATGCCCTGAGTCATTTAGGGATTTCCAGCTTGGTGACCAGATTTAACCATTCTCAAGCTTCAATCTTATGAATCACTCACTCTCCCTTTTCATAGACTCCTTCAGAAATCAGCGTTCTAACAAAGGTCCACTTTGTTTTTCCAAGCACTGTTGCAGACCCTTTCTGCCTAAGTAAGTAGGAGGAATTGTTTGTCTCCACATGGGCCAAGAGACCTTTATCATAATGGAAAGATGTACTAAAAATCACAAATATACACTGTTCCCCCAGTGTGTGTGGTGGACTTTGCTCTTAGAACTTCCCATGTGATGTCTCCATATAAAATGGTCTCTAAAGTCACCCAGAGTTATGTGAGTCTAGAAGAGTCTTCGTGACATAGAAAATTGATGACACTTGTATTTTAAATATAAGGTACAGTTTAAATGTGGATACACATATCTCTTAAGGTTCCATTGAGACACAGTAAATACTTAAGACATGAGAAACTAAAAAGGAAATGGATTGAAGTAGTTTCTAGGAGATCCTCTTGAGTCTGTTTTTATTTACCTAAATTTATTTGTTTGTCTCATAATCATTTATTGTCCAAGCCCCATTGCACAGTTAAGACAGGTAAGTTACTACTTTAGTACCCTACATGGAGGCTTTGCTAACCCAACCATAAGGCAAAGCTGACCTGACAAAATGTTTCTAATTAAAGTGGAATTATTAATAGGGAAGACAAGAGTGCAACATCAGAGTGAGTTAACTTTATGTTCAATATTTCAAATAATTCATTGTGTGAACTCATAAAAAGTTTCTCATAAATTGATTTTGCCCAATTAACAATTATACCTATTCCAATACATATTGTACTCATCTTCAAAAAGTATCTGTGAATTGTCAGTCTTATAATGAGCTAAAATATTTATAGTGAATATTTAGAAATAATTCTTGACCATAGATTAGTTAATGTGCAAAATTTTTACCCCTATTATGCCATTAAATATATCCTTGCCTTTCCTTCACAAAATACATCTTTCAGTATCCTCAGTTTATGTCTTTTGATTTTAAAATTACCCCTTTGAAATTTTCCTTACTGAAAACTGTAAGAAAAAAGGTAGGTCTCCATTCAAATAAAAGTTACCAGTTCAGAATTTGAGGTCTTCCTTCATAATTAAGCAGGAGGATGGTGTCTCCTAGACTGATCACGGTCTCTGCACTAACATTGCAACTTGGGAAAAGGATAATTTCCTGCCAGATCTTGGGGGAAAACTTGTATTCTCTTGTCTCAGAATGAAATAAAAACACAGTAGCCCACACAGCCACAATAAGAGCATCCCTCTTACCTCACTTCTTTTGTGGACTCATTCATTCCAGCCCCACTGATTTCCTTATAATCCCTACCTTAATACATGCTCTGGTCTTAGGGCATCTGAAGCTTCATTTCCTCTATCTAAAACTACTTTTTCTAAGTTTGGTATGTCTCTAAGAATTTGCTTAAATATTACCATTCCCTCATACTGGCCTTGAAGTGCTGGACACCAGTGATCTTCAGTTTTTACTTCTAAAGCAGCTGGAGCTGTGGGCACCTGTGATGAAGCACGGAGTACACCCTTTTCAAAGAGCCAAACCAATGCATCATGTCTCAATTTGTAACCCCAAAACTCACAGATTAACTCTCACGAGTATGCTGCATGTTTCACTTGGGATGCCAGGTCATGGGCTCCAAAGTAGCTTCTTCTTGTGCACTTCATTTTAGTCCACCCTTCCCATGCCTTCTTGATTCCCCATCCCAGTGTTCCATTACCTGCTTGAACCTTCTGTCCATGGCATTCCTTCACTCTACTTTCCCCTCACTTCTAATCTACTATTCTCCCCTGACTAAATGCATCCATCCTCCTGTTCACCTTCCCGTTCCTGGTTTCACAACTCCTACCCATATCCTAGGATGAATACACAAAACATTCTAAGCCAGAACTCACACCACATATGGGAAAGAACTTGCAGCATTTGTCTTTGGGAGTCTGGAAGATCTCAGTCATATAAATTATTTCCAGTTCAATCCATTTACTTGCAAATTCACTTTTCTTTACAGATGAGCAATGTTCCACTGTGTGTACCACATTTTCATTCTCTGTTCATCAATGGATGTGTATCTAGGTTGGTTTCATTTCTTGGCAATTGTAAATAGAGCAGCAGTGAATGTGCAGGTGCAAGTATCTCTGTAGTAAGTTATAAAGTCCTTTGGGTGCATGCCTAGGAGTAGAATATTCTAGTCATATGGTAAATAATTTTTTTTATTTTTTAATTTTCATTATTTTTAATCGTGTGTGTGTGTGTGTGTGTGTGTGTGAGAGAGAGAGAGAGAGAGAGAGAGAGAGAGAGAGAGAGAGAGAGAGAGAGGAAGGAAAAGGGAGGGAGAGAAAGAGAGAGTGTGTATGTTCAGATGCCTATGGAAGCCAGAGAACTGGAATACCCTAGAACCAGAGATATAAGATGCTGTGAACCCCCTGAGTACTGGTTCCCCACAAGAACAAAATATGACCTTAACCATTCAGCTATCTCTCCAGCATTTGATATGGAAATTCTATTTTTAAAGATATCTCCCAACTTATTTCCAAAATTGTCCCACTAGTTTGCACTGCCACCAACAATGAATAAGCATGCCCTTTTTGTCATTTCTGTACCAGAATTTTTAGTCACTTGTATTCCTTATATTAGCCATTCTTACTGGGGTGACCTGGATGCTTAATGTAGTTTCTACTTACATTTCACTGATATCTAAGGATGTTGAATGCTTTTTGAAGTGTTTACTAGCCGTTTCTTTGGGGACCATTCTGTCCAGATCCACAGTCCATTTTTAGCATTTGCGGCTGAGTTTGTGCAGAGTGAGAGGTAAGCATATAGCTTTATTTTTTTCATGTTAAAATTCAGATTTGCTAGTACCATTTATTGAAGATGCTGTCTTTTCATCAATGTATACTTCTGGATTTTTTTGTGAAGATCATGTAGTTGTCCTTGCATGGACTTACCTTTCAGTCCATTAATCTATATCTATTTTTTGTACCAGTACATTGCTGTTTGTATTACTATGGCTCTGCAGCATAGTTTGAAATCAGGCACGGTGAAAACTCCACAATATATATTTCTTTGCTTTGAATAGCCTCGGTCTTTTGTGCCTCCATATAAACTTAGATCTTTTTATATGTTTGTGAAGATTGACCTTGACATTGTGACTCAGATCGTGTTGAATCTGTTGATTGTATTGGGTGGGATGCACATGTTCATAAGATTAATTCTTCTAGTTTATAAACACAGGATGGACTTCCATCATTTAGTCTCTTCCACAGTTGCTTTTTTCAGTGACTTAAAGGTTTCACTACAGAAACTTTCCTCCTCATTAGTTGGGTTTATTTCGTGTGTGTGTGTGTGTGTGTGTGTGTGTGTGTGTGTGTGTGTGTGTGTATGTGTGTGTGTGTGTGTGTGTGTGTGTGTATTGTGAAAGTGATTGTTTCTCTGATTTATTTTTAGTGTATGTATTGTTTCCTATCTGTTAATTTTGTATCTTGCTCAAATTATTTATAAGCTCTAAGAGTTTTTTGTTGTTTTATGTAAAGAATGACACCATTTGCAAATAAGTATACCTTGAATCCTTTTTCTCCTATTTGTGTTCCTTTTATTACCATTTCTTGTCTTAGTGATCCAGCTACGTGGAGAGTGGATACTCTGGCCTTCTCCCAGATCTTAGTGGAAAGTCTTTGAGTCTTTTCCTCATTTGAAGTATGCTATGAAAGTTAAGCAATAAAAATCAACTCTTTGGCATGAAGCATTTAGAGTATTAACTTTTAAAACCATCAATTACTTTATAATATAGAATCACAAGTGAAGTGAGTCATGGACTGTGAGAGAACAAGAGTCCCAGAGGCAGGGGACAACAAATACTCAAGGCTGCAAGTTAGAAAAGCAAGAAACTAAACAAGCAAGTAATAAACAGTCTATCTATTGTAGTTATTTTACAAAAGTATCTTTTTCAATAAGGCATTTATATTGTGAGGAGTATATATAGAAATGAGAAGAGAAAAAATTCTATTTGTCATTAAAGATCCAGAAACAATGATTTTCCCACATGTTCACAGGAAGAAATGGAAGCAGGAGCATTAATCCAAGCTGATCTCTCCCCTATTGCAAGACGATGCAAAAGGAAAGAATATCATTTTAGTAAGTACATCTTATTAAGTCTATAATGACACTGAAAGATTTATGATATATTTAATATCAGTCAAAAATCTCCAGAGAACAGGTGATCCAGCTGGTGGGTAAGTGGTAAAAGTACCTGATGGAATGCTCAAGGTTCCAGGTTTGATGCAAAGTAAGAAAAAAAAACCCACAAAGTTAACAGAAAATCTTTTTACCTTGTTTAAACTCTTCTAGTCAAAAAGGGATTCTGACTCTCGTTCCAATGTCCTTCCTCTATGGCAACATCTTGAATTTCATCAACAGTTGCTTGTTCCAGTCTCTTTATACCTAGCAATATTCTCCCATTATTTAGTTGAATCCATGTGAATTGTGCTTTCAGTTACTACATAAGTCAAACTACAAGAAAACAATTTAATGTGTTGCCTCATTTCCCAATTATTTAGTACAATTCTTCTTATAACTTTAATTTTTCTCTCTAAACATTAAACATCTTCAAGTAATATTGATTACATAGTCTAGTTTTTCTTTACCTGTGCCCTTAAATAATACAATCTGGTTCCATGCTATTTTTATATAGGCATGCCTTTAGTCATCAGAAGAAAGAAAAGATTTTTCGAAAATCCAGTCACGGATCTGTTAACACTATTCAAAATTTTCTTGCTTTTAAGTTCCTTTCTCATTTCTTAGGATCTTCAAATGTGCTGTGAAATCCCATCTTGCAGTCAGCCCATAGAGTCCTATTTTTTAATATGCATATAACCTATATAATTCAAAGCTTTGTGTATTAAAAAACCATACCATTAGAAGTTCTTGTCTTATGACATCAGATGATTTCTGTTTTGAGACCTGTATGTTCCACCTCAGAGCTATGAGGTCCATCTATTTAAGCTTTTAGGGCCCTGGATATCAAAGGAAAGGTCAGTGTTTCACTTTTGCACATTTCTCAGGAAATTTAACTTCAGCATTCAGATGATTCTCGCCTCTATCTAGAGTAACTATTGTGCTGTGGAGCATCATCAGGATCTGTTAGCAGTGGATTAATGTGCATTAATGTGAGGTTTCTTTAAAACCAAGTATTTATGCTTTACCAGTAACAAGACTTGTCAAGAAACCAGGACTCCGTTATAACCTGAGTATGCACACAGATGGATGTGATAATGAGAACAAGCCTGTTTGCAGTGGTTGCCTTCACGTAATTGGGAAGAGACAACAGATAAGCCTGGAACAGAACTTACTCTTTGATGGACAGAACTTGTGCTTCCATCCCTCTTAGGAAGATGAAGAACAGCTAAAGGCGAGAGAGGAAGGTGGGATGCTTCTAAAAATATGCTGATTTGCTTCAAACACAGTAATGTCCCCTGGTGATAAATGTCCTTTCTTATCTGTTTATTTCGTATGCTAAGTTTATTCCCCCAAGGGCCTGACATCTGCAATGATAAAATGCCCCACTTCCTATGTCCATTTGTCCCAGGAACATCAACATACATGCAGAGATAACCACTCATAGAGAAACATAAAATCAGCAATTCTTACTGTGTTGTCAGCTTCATTCACAGATTGAGAGTAAGTGGTTTCCACCATTGCTGACAGAAAAAAACAGAGAAGAGACAAGAAGATCAAGACAGGCAAAGTTTCAAAAATGGGCAAGGATCTTCCTGAGGGGAATCCAATGCCCTTCAGGGATAAGCAAGTGCGACAGACATGTTGCACCATGTGGCTGCAGTTTGTCAGCTAGTGTTACCCTCAGCCAATCTTTCTGTGTCCCTTCCACTCTCCTGGCATCCAGGTAAGGCACTTGCCTGTCATTCCTGACCCCAGACTTCAGGCTTCCATGAGAGGTATGGCTAAAATAGTGAATTTTCCCTGTGGTTGTGATAAAAAAATATGTTCTTTTTGCAAATTTCTTAATAAAAGTAGAGGAAATGTTAAGTCTGGATTACCAAGAACATGCAAGTGCTATGTTAAAGTAGTTTTTCACAACTATACTCATGGTGTAGCTTTGAAACACCTTCCTTTAGGAAAGAAATGTCTACATAGTGACCATTATCAAAATGGACAGACAACATTATTGAGCGAAAATTTTCCTTGAAATATCACCATAATTGAAAAAGGTATACAAATCAACAAGTAGAATGAAGTTTATCTTACAGGATCAAAAGTGAGTCCATTCCCTATCCTTACAATTTAATACAGCATCTGTGTAAGTTTTTCTTAATGAGCTTCAATTATTTTTTAAAACAGTTCACGGATATATAATATATTATATTAAAAACATCCATTTAAAAGTCTAACTAAAGGACCAGCTATATAGACCAGCATGAGCTAAGCTGTCTAGCTTATGAAAGGTCTTCTGAAGTTCCATGCTCAGAACTGGGAGGTAGGGGGCTAAAAAGAATGGAAATAAACAAAAACAACAACAACAAATAAGGCTTGTGGCTCACTCCTATGACTCAGGAAACAGAGTCAGAAGAACCACAATTGTGAGGCTAGCCTGTGCTACATAGTGACACCCTGTTAAAAATGCATAATTAAATTTTCTACTTAAGTTTACTGACTAATATGTACAATAATAAATAGGTTGGTTGTGCTTCTTATTGAAAATCAGAAGTTTGTGAACAGTCTCCTCAAAGCTTAAAGTGCTAATTGGATATTACTGTAGTATGGTATTCCCTCCAGAAAATTCTGGCCTCTGGCAGCATTCTTTCACTTGTCAATACATAGATGTTAGCCTGTTTATAATATATCAGAAGTCAAATCATTCATACTAGTCTGTGTGGCAAAGACCAAATTATACTACAGAAGATAGCATGCTATTACTGCAAGCATTGCATCATACACACACACATACACACACACACACACACACACACACACACACACACACACACACGCATGCACATGCACACGCATGCACGCACACACGCATGAAGCACACACTGTGAAAACTCTGTGCACTGTATTTCTAATGCAGAGATACAGAGAACAGAACGGTCAGCCCCAGTCATTTTAATTGTAAATCATAGACTTTCTAAAAAGACTGTTTCTCCAAATGGGTAAATCATTTTGGTTTCAAAGGCTAAGAAAATATGCAAACCTTCTAATGAAACCCATACATTTTCTCCACACAACTCTGGACAGAACTGGAAGTGAGTAAGCATGGAAACAATCTACTATTCATATTCTAAATGCAGATATGTACTTAGGGCAGACTGAGTTAAGTACCATAGTATCTCAAAGCCACACCAGGAAAGAATAATACCATAAAGCTAGGATAATAAACAGGTTGGCTAAATTATGGTCCAAATGTGGGATTTTCACAAACAATTATCCTTCATTGGGCACCTCAAATGTGGTACCTTCTACTTTTAATATTTTAATCAGAGGTCCCACTTGAGCTGGAATTTTAAAAGGTGAGGAATTAGTCTTGCCTTGACACAGCACTTTGTGACTGTAACAATCTTTCCAGAATCATCTTAGGCTTAGGAACAGAACTGCAAAGGGCAACTTTGGATTCTTGCTATTATTATTTTCTTTCTTTTTTTGGCAGCTGGATTTGGCTTCCTGCATGTTTTCTGAGGCCCTGCAGTAACAGCACAGTCTGAGTTTGGCTATCGATCTAAAGCAAGGGAAGCTAGATATTTGCTAGGAAATGCCCTGTTCAGTAGTTTCTTTTTTCTTTATTTAGGATTTATTTCTTTAGTTTTGTTTTTGTAAATGTGTGTTTTCCCACTTGAAGGAAAATGTACACAAAGGTGTAGGAATGCCTAGAATGTGGTGCCAGATTCCTTAAACTGGAGCTTCAGGCAGTTAATAGCTGCTAGTGTGGGTACTGGGAGATGAAGCTGGCTTCCCTGAAGGAGCTTCACTGCTTTTAACTGCTGAGCCATGGCTCCACTCCTTCAGTAGTGTCCTGAGACTAACTTTGGGGTGTTATATTTTCAATTCCAAACAATTTACTCAAGATCTTCAAATACTTAATTAATATATAATATTAGCATAGAGAAACACAATCACACATTGTCTTAAGCAAGTCTAGCAACAAATATAGAATTTGTCAAAAATACTAATCCAAAAATTAAAAGTTTTGTTGACTTCAGTGCTTCTATAATTAGAGAAAGAAGTAAAATCTGTTATTCTCTGTTTATTTATTTATTTATTTATTTTGGTTTTTCAAGACAGGGTTTCTTTGTGTAGCACTGGCTGTCCTGGAACACTCTCTGTATACAGGCTGGCCTTGAACTCACAGAGATCCACCTGTCTCTGCCTCCCAAGTGCTGAGATTAGAGTGCAACACCACAGCCCAGCTAAAATCTGTTATTCTTAAAG